>JADGMU010001200.1:0-229859 GCA_016920895.1 Vaccinium myrtillus | reverse complement strand
GAACCTTATTTGCTTTTAGAAACTTAAGTCCCGATTGGATGAAGAATTATTTTTAGGGGATAAATTATAGAGAAAGTATAAGTAAGAGGATGTATTATTTTTAGGGATAAATTTCACCTCATCTGAGGTTTCTTTCTTATATATTCCAAAAAATAAATGTCACATACCTCCTATCCGTTAACTTCCGTTAGAAAAGCTAACGGAAAACGCTGATGTCAGCGCCACCTCACTCTCCTCTTTTTATTTTAAATCTTAAAATGTTTATAACTTTTGTTTTATATATTCACTTTTTATGAAATTTATATATTTAAAATCTACTCGAAAAGATCTATAAAATGAGATCCATATTCAATGTGAAATTATGATTCAATGTGAAATTATGAAAAAATAAAATCTTATTTTTTCAATGTGAATTTTAATTATAATGTTACATAATTTAAATTATTTTCAATTTGTAAGTCAAAATTTTACGCAAAAATTGTAATACCTCCGTTCCAAATTGTTTGCCCCTTTTGGGAATGCATGCATTTTACACGCAAAAAATAATGTACAAGCATTAATTTTTTTCAACAAACTTTATACCAATTTAAAGATTTTATTGAGAAGAAAAAATTGGTGTAATTCTTTTTCAAAAAATGTTCTCATAGACACGTTAGTTTTTTTTGTGTAAAATGCACGCACTCCTAAAAGGGAGGCAAACAATTTGGAACAGAGGTAGTACGAAACATCATAAAATCTTCTTGTTTAACAATTTTGTTTTTTCCAAATATATTCTTAATTAAATGAACATGGTAAATTTGTAAGTCCATTTTTCTATATAATGGTGACTTTGTCCCAATAAAATTTTAAATTTTCAATGCAAATTTTAATTATATTGTCTTTTTTTTTTTTTTGCCATTCGATATTCATTAATAGAGTTAGCTGTTAGGTGTTAATAAACTACAAGGGTTGACCTCCTCTCCATAGGAGTCGAGCTCAGAACCTTACAAAAAAAGTTGTAAGAATTTTGAGGTTTAAAGTTTTGAGTTAAACATTGAAAAATTTAAATTATGTAGCATGATAATTCACATTGAAAATTAAGATTTTATTTTTTCATAATTTCACATTGAATATGGATCTCATTTTATAGATCTTTTCGAGTAGATTTTAAATATATAAATTTCATAAAAAGTAAATATATAAAACAAAAGTTATAAACATTTTAAGATTTAAAATAAAAAGAGGAGAGTGAGGTGGCGCTGACATCAGCGTTTTCCGTTAGTTTTTCTAATGGAAGTTAACGGAGGGGAGGTATGTGACATTTATTTTCAAAAGTAGGGGAGGTCAGTGGAATTTCAGAAACCTTAGGGGAGGTCCCTGTAGTAATTGTCAGAAACCTCAGGGGTGGATAAGATAAGAGGGGGTATTATTTCTGGAGGGTTGACTCACATTGATGTGATGTTTATGGAAGGGGGATAAAAAAGTAGATGGTTTGGATGATGGATTAAACAGGGAGATAACTTTTGACTTGGTTTGAATGTTTATAAATAAAAGGGGATGGATGATAAAAAAAAAGCTGTTAAATGACTCTTTTGCCCTTGTGCTGTCCCAAACTTGATTATGCGTTAAATTAATTATATAATTGCAAAACTTAATTTATTTAATTAATGTTAAATGACTATGTTATTTGTTTGTTTTGTTGGAATTGATAGTTGGGAAAGGAGGGAAGAGGCTGATGGGGGATGGAGGAGGAGTGAAATGGACAAAAAGCCTCCCCTCTACAGCAGGATAATTTTTGGGGAGGCCAGGGGGTGCCCAAAAATTATCCGGGAGGGGGTATAACGGAAGAGGGGGTGAAGAGTTATCCGGCTGCTGCATTGTGTTGCCAAACAGGGTATTAACAGTGTGGCCCAGGGTTTTGAGGGGGGTGAAAAGTTATCCGTGGGACATATCCCCCATCCAAAACGTGGCCTTAGCTTTTAGCAATTTTATATAAAATTGAGTTTTAACAATTTAACATTTTTATAAAAAGTAAATTGATTTTTAGCAACTTAGCTTCTAGGTAATGAAAAATAAATTACTAGCTTTAGCAACTTAGTTTTTAATACTTTTATAGAAAGTGGGTTTTAATGATCTGTGCTAAACCAGCCGGACTTGTTTAAAAGTAATTAAGCTTGAGTTTTCTATTTCCCACATGGGAATTTCAAAGTCAAATATAGGATATGCATTAGAAGATTTTGTGAAGACTTTGGAAGAGGAAGAGTTCAATTTGGAACTGAAGACGGCCGCCGCATTTTACCCAGAAGTGTTCACACCCATTTATATGCCTATATAAAGATATACTTGTGTGTATTGAAAAGTATGAGTGGTAGAGAGAAAAAGAACACAAAAGTGTTCTTGAGAGATTGAGAGAACCCCAATGGGGGTTTCTCCCCACAGACAGTGGGAGAGAGCAAATCATGAGTGAAGTGATTTGAGATTGAGGTTGAGTAGAACTCCCTCTATTATATTTGTATCTACCCTATATAGTTAAATACTCTCCTCCCGTGGACGTACCTGATTTTGGGGAACCACGTAAAAATTCTTGTGTATGTGTGCGTTTGTTTGTGAAGTCATTTTAGTGACATCGTATTTTGTGAAGTCATTTTAGTGACATCATAACAGAAGAAAAGGAAAATGCTCAAATCAGGACATGGAGACATAGTATATACTGCTTGGTTGACTTGAAAGTTGAAACACAAACCTAAGTCTTGTGTAAGTTTGTGTGAAGGGAGTTGTTCTCAAAATCATTTGGGGGATATGAATTCCGGCTATTAGGACCCACTAGCCACTCACGGGACGACAAGCGGAGGGAAACTCGGAGTTTCTAATAACTTGGTTCGGTATCAAGTTGTTCGAACTCGTCCATTGGGAGTGAAAAAATCTCGAGGGCGAGGGCACCTTGGTATCGTTGCGTATCTTAGTTGTTTCGTTTTCTTTCTTGATGACCTAAATGGATGTTTTAGTTTGGAGGGCTCTTTTTACTAACTACTAGGAATTATCATGTTGATTTTAGGATGGTTGTTTCTTGTAAAAGTTCACCTAAAGTAACGAGATTTGGTGAGAAATAAAACGAATCCATAAGATTGATCTTTTTTTTTTTTTTTGGATCGCCCTTTCTCACCAGAATGCTAAGCTTTGGAACTCTACGCAGTGTCACAAGAGGTTGCAGCTATATGATATGAATTTAACTGAATCAACTGATTTTATTGATATTTCACAAAGATGGTGCAGTACTACACTTAAATTACATGTATCTTCTCCTATTTCCTTAAGCTTTCCTTGCCCAAATCAGGAACATGAACCGTCACCATATGATTCTTTTGCAGAGCTTGTAACCTGAAATGAGTGCACAAATAGCAATCACTAGGAAAGCAGCAAAAGACATGGTGACAGAGATGACTGCCGCGTTCCAAAGTGACGCAGTTTGTCTTCTCTGTTGGATGGCCAGCACTGTCATTGAAGAAGATGACATGAGTAGGTAACCAGCCAACTGTTGCACAGTATAAAACAACTTAGTCTTTGGAGAAGTTGATAAAAGAGAGGAAAGACTAGCAAAGCTATGCACAATGGTAAGGACTTAAGCTGCCCATGCTATCTATACTAGAATTGTTCTTCTCTTATGACTTCCTAGGTGACCATGAGGAACACTTTTGCATTGAGCAAATGTCCAAGATAGCATTACTATATGTTTGTTGAGTTATGCAGTGCCAGATTGTTTCTATTGTACAGACATTGGTTGAAAATGTTGCGGTTTTATTCATGTCTCGAGTCTTGAATTGAGGGGGTCTTTAAGACGGAAGGGTCAGAATGTGTGTAGATTACCGGACTCTGAACAAGGCAAGTCCAAAAGATGATTTTGCGTAGCAAAATATTGACATATTGGTGGACAACACAGCTGGGCAAGAAAGCTTTTCAATTTGATTTGTCCAAAATGATGTGATCCAACTAGAAATATGATTAATTTATGACCAATGCCATTCTTCTAATCTAGGTTTCCACTTGTTATATTTTCTATCAGTGCTTTTGATGAAGTGGATATGCTCAAAGACTTTTGCCCCAAGTCTTTGGCTGAGAGAGAGATAAAGTTCTAAACAGACTAAAAAGGGGAATCCTTAACTGTTTTAAAATGTATATTTTAGAGTACAAAATGAAAAAAACAAGCCTCTAATTAAAATTAAAAGACCCGATTTTTCTCCTTTTCCGATGCATAATTTACAAAAGTGTTTCAACTAAAAACGGTAAACCACTCACACGTGCCGTATATTTGATCAACCATCATCTATTACACTTTTGTAAATTGTAAACAGGCATCACGGGAACACAATACCTGATCAAGGATAAAGTTAAGGTAATCAGAAGCCATATCTGATACGAAAATCCCTCTGCAGGCAATGTCACCAACTCCCTTAAAGAGCTGGTATGCTGAATATATGAAAACCAGAATGGTCACAATGAAGCTGTACCTACACAAACTACTGAATCAGTCTTATTGGATTCAAGAATTAAATCACCTAGTTACTGTAGAAAATCCTCAGAATACTCCTTGTATAACTATTGGTAATGCTTACAACAGTTCTGGGTATTCACTGAAGCTAGAATCCTCTTTGCCTTCAGTCTTCTTCGGTGATGGAGCTGCTAGCGCGAGAGCAGAGGCAAAGGAGAAAAGGAGAGCCAGAAATCGAAGGAAGAGAGTTGATATATATATGGAAGGTCTTGGGCTCCACCTTGTCGAAGCAACCGAAAAGGAGAAAGGAGAGGGTGTTGCCAGCGGTGGTTGTGCCGGCGAGTGAGTTGTTGTGAGCTGCGTAACATCAGCCATTGATCCACAAGCAATCACTACCACACCTCCACCTAATTCCTTCATGGGGTATGTACTTTCTTGAACTATTACTTTGCTGAAGTTTTGTTTCATTTAGAAAGGCCAATTTTATAAGTTTCTTGTGAATAAGAAAAGGGCATCTTTATGAGTTCTTATAGGTTATCTATTAAAAAAAAAAAGATTGGATTGAATAATCCACACCAACTAACATTAGTACCAATGTAATCCCAGTCGATTGGGTACGGGCCCCAACAGGAGAAAGTTAATCTTCGCAAATATTCTATGCACGAAATTGCTGCTCAGAAAGTTTTATCACTGAAATATTGCCCCTCTCCCCCACTTCAAAAATCGAGAAACTCAAGCGACGTCATGCCATACAACCATGACCCCAAATTAAAGTCAGAAGGCATCAACGAGGCATGCCAAGGGACCCGATTCAATTAGTTCGAATGATCAGTTTATGAAAGGGCAGGGTTTGGGGAACAAATGGAAGTTGTTGCAGCCTCAGGAAAGTCGAATTGATAGAAGCCACTAAGTGTGAAATGATGGATCATTTATATAACTGATGATTAACCCTTTGTCTAGCTTGTTAGAGGATAAAGTTCTAACCTAACCATATAAAATAAAACCGGGCAGGTGAAGGAAAACAATCTTCACAAGTCAACATTTATCTATAAAATGCATGAATCTTTGCTCACACGCACAAACAATAAAGAATCACACACTTGGTTGCAGCAAAATTAAGTACTTATATGCAATAGGCAGAAGGCAGTAATCAAATCAAGACTATATGGTATACAACAAAAGGTCGTATTCAGTAGGTACAACAGACAACCATATCCTAATTATATGTGAGGATACTGGGTTTCTTAAATTGAACTGGCGCCCGAATGCTCGATCAGAACAGGAGCTAAAATCACTATCCTCACATATAATAGGATATAGTTGCCGATCAGGGGAAAAAAAAAAGGAGCTAAAATCAACTATGCTGCAATAACTAGACACCAGATTTTCCTTACAAGAATTCGATCGTAAATCTTTGTTCTCTCTGATGATGGTAGATTTGCCATTGAATTCATAATCACCTATTCGTCAATGCGATCCATAATTTTACACTCCACTTTTGTCAAAAGCCAACCTCTTTATACGAGGTATCATCCAATGAAATAACATCCCCTAAAAGATTATCGACGGTGAAAAAAGTTTTTGTAGATCAAACATTGAGGACATTCCAAGAGACGAAAGCCAAACACATCTCAGTTGAACTGGACCAATTAGAAAGCCATGTCATGTTATCCTCGAGCGTAGAGTCCAATTACTCCTTCGAGTGAAGAGTACCAAATCTTGATAAAAAAAAGAGTCAAGAGTACCAAATCGACCTTCAATCCCAATTAGCTACTTGGATACGTTGTTAAAAGAAACTGAAGAACAAGAATTTAGAGAGAGAAAATGTAAATGATACGAAATTTCTTTATTCTGTATTTCATCATGAGAGAAAGGAGAGAGGAAATCCTTTTATACAATCTATCCCTGGCATCCTGTTGGACAACAGCCAAGCACGTGGATTGATGAGCTGGCCACTAGCGGGCTTCCCTCCAACTAACTCCTTAACCGACTTACAAATGTATTAACAACAGAAATACAAATGAAATGATAAACCAAATGACAATCAAATGAACTCTTGATTAAGTCGGTGAAGTAGATGTAGAAGTAGTTGAATCAGTTGACAGCAGCTGTCTCATTGATAGAGGTAGTTGTGACTGATGTCTTAACATGCCCCTACAAACTCATGGGAGGTGAACCTATCATGAGTTTGGCCTTCAACAAAGCAAATCTGGAAACAGGTAGACCCTTAGTAAAAATGTCAGCCAATTGAGCATGAGACCCAATAAAACACAGCAGCAACTTCTTAGCCACAACCTGCTCCCTAATGAAATGATAATCTATTTCAATATGCTTCGTTCGTGCATGAAAAACAGGATTTGAAGCCAATGCCATGGCAGATTTATTATCACACCACAACACATGAGGTGGTGAAACAGGAATCTGTAATTCAGTAAGTAACTGTTGAATCCAAACCAAATCTTGTGCAGTTTGGGCCATTGCCCTATACTCAGCCTCAGTGTAGGATTGAGCCACTGTGGGTTGCTTCTTAGCACACCAAGAGACAGGAGTGGAGCCTAAAAAGACAACAAACCCTGTGGTAGACCTCCTATCCAAGGGATCCCCTGCCCAATCTGCATCAGTGAATGTAGTAAGAGAGAGTGGACCAGGGGTGAAATAAAGACCATGATGCAAGGTCCCCTTAATATACCGCAGGATCCTTTTGACAGCACCAAAGTGACCTATGGTTGGTTTGTGCATATGCTGACACACAGAGTTCACAGAGAAGGCAAGTTCTGGTCTTGTTAAAGTGAGGTACTGTAAAGAACCAACCAAGGATCTAAAAAGAGTAACATCCTCAAAGAGAGGATCACAGGGATCCATAGGTTTCTTAAATGATGTAGGAGTAGCACTGGGCTTACAATCTGTCATACCAGCCTTAGACAAAAGTTCAGTAGCATATTTGGCTTGGGACAAGAACAAACCATCCTGAGTATGAGTGACCTCTATGCCCAAAAAATAATGTAACTTACCCAGATCCTTCATAACAAATCTGGAACTAAGTTGCTCTACCAAATGAGAAACAAAAGAGGAGGTGTTGCCAGTGAGGATGATATCATCTACATAGACTAATATCAAAGTAAGAACTGAGCCTTTGTGATAGAAGAACAATGAAGTGTCAGCTTTGCTAGCTTGAAACCCAAGAGAGAGCAAATATGAAGAGAAGACAGCAAACCAAGCCCTAGGTGCTTGTTTGAGACCATACAAGGCCTTTTGCAATTTACACACATAGTGAGGATGAACATGATCCTTATAGCCTTGAGGTTGCCTCATATACACTTCCTCAGAAATTTCACCATGTAAGAAGGCATTGGATACGTCTAATTGTCTTAGTGGCCATTGATAGTGAACTGCTAGAGCTAAGACAATCCTAACAGTGGGTTGCTTAACCACTGGACTGAAGGTTTCCATAAAATTCAGACCTTGAAATTGCTGATTACCATTGGCCACTAGTCTAGCTTTGTATCTGGCAATTGTCCCATCTGAGTGTCTTTTGACCTTGTATATCCACTGAAAGCCTATTATATTGCCATGAGAAGGGGGTGGAACAAGAACCCATGTTCCTTGTTTGACCAAGGCCTCATACTCCTCAGCCATAGCTCTCTGCCATACTGTATGTGGAATGGCTTCTTGGAAATGTTTTGGTTCTGTAACAGGTGGGAGAGATGTAAATAGAGTGAGGGGACATCTGGGTTTAAAAATACCAGACCTAGACCTGGTTTGCATAGGGTGGAGAGAGGAAGATGGAACAGAAGAAACATGTGAAGGAGAGGCATTGACACCAGTAGAAACAAGAAGTTGTGCATCAGGGAACTGAGAGGTGGAAGAGAGACTTGGTGCAGCATTGGACTCATTGATAGAGGAAGGAGAAAGTAGGGAAGAACTTGAGGGAGTAACAGCAGAAAAGGGAAGAACAGAGATGGGCATGTGCACTATAATGTCATCAAAGCAAGTGAGTGGAACAGAGAATGAAGAATGAGAACAGGTGGGTTTAGACTTAGTGAATGAAGAAGAGACAAGATTACTGTAAGGAAAACAATGTTCTTCAAATTTGACATGCCTGGAGATATAAACTTTGTCTTGTATTGGATCATAACATCTATACCCTTTGGAGGTACCACAATAGCCAAGAAAAACACAACACAAAGATTTAGGAACAAGCTTATGTGGTGTATATGGCTTTATCCAAGGGAAACAAGCACAGCCAAAAGGCTTGAGGCTGTAATAATCTGGAGATTTCTGAAATAAGAGAGAATAAGGAATTTGAAATTGCAAAGAGGAATGAGGTAACATATTAGCAAGATAGATGGCTGTAGTTAAAGCTTCAAGCCAAAAATGGGTAGGAAGACCAGCTTGAGTAAGCAAGGTCAATGTAGTTTCAAGAAGGTGTCTATGCTTCCTTTCTACAAGACCATTTTGTTCAGGTGTATAAGGACATGAGGTTTGATGAATAATGCCAGCAAGAAGGTAGAGTTGAGCAAGATAGTTGTTTACAAATTCACTACCATTATCTGATCTGACAGTTTTTACAGTGGTTTTGAACTGAGTCTCAACATAGGACTTGAAATGTGTTAGTGCTATCTTTACCTCTGATTTGTAGTGTAATGGAAACATCCATGAATATCGACTAAAATCATCAATAACAAGTAGATAATATCTATAACCTTGAGCTGAAGGAATGGGTGCAGGACCCCACACATCCATATGTAACAAATCAAAAGGAGCAAGTGAGACAGATGTGGAAGCACTAAAAGGTAATTTGTGACTCTTCACAGTATTGCAGCTAAAACATGTGACTTCATAAGGTTTTGAAACAGGAAGATTGAACTGTTTGATTAAGGACTGAAACAAGGGAAAACTTGGATGGCCTAATTTTTGATGCCAAGTGGAAGTAGAAGACATAGTTGAACTAACAAAGGCATGAGAACCTACAAGAGAAGATGCAGCTCTAGAGTAGCTCTTGATGGGGTACAAACCCTCCAAACATGGTCCCCTGTGAAGAATTTGAAGAGTTTGTTTGTCCTGAACAGTATAACCATTACAATAAAAAATAAGGGAACAATTGTTATCTTTGGCAAATTGAGAAACTGATAGAAGACTGTGTGTGATTGAAGGAGTATGAAGAATATGATTTAGACTGAATTGAGTTTTGGGAGTAGTGAGAATGCCTTTACCAGAGTAATTTACAGGAAGAGATGCTCCATTTCCAACAATCACACCATCACCAATATAGCAGGTCTGCTGCTGAGAGAGATTGCCCAGGTTATTGGTCACATGAGTTGATGCTCCACTGTCAAAAAACCAGTTAGGTGTACTCTGATCACTTCCAGAACCTCCTGCTGTACCTTGAACAGAAAATGCAGACTGCATGTTAGGTGCAGTAGCAACATAAACTTGAGAGGATTGAGAAGAATGACCATCTGTGGCAACTGATCCTCCTTGCAGCAGATTATTGACAGGGAAAGAAGCTGCTTGTGAGTGTTGATTAGAAAAACTAAGCATATTGGCCTGTGGTGTAGAAGGTGAAAGACCAGCAGAATTTCCACTGCTATTGACAGAGTAAGACTGTCCTCCAGTATTTGAAACAGGTCTCTGTACACCCATATTATTAACAGGCACAACAGGAGCATATGAGTAAGAAGGCACAACCATGTTTGGAGGTCCACTCCACATTTGACCAGCTGAATTGGGATAACCATTCCAAGAAGATTGATTTACCCCTCCATTCCAAATTTGATTCACTCCTCTTCTAGATTTTGAATTCTGATAGGAAGAGTTTGGCTGATATTGTAAATTCTGCCTATGATAACAGAACATAGCAGTATGATTGGTCTTCCCACAAATCTGACATTCAACCTTATTATTTTGACCAAAACCAGAAGCTCTTCCTCCTCTGTTATTATTTCTATTGAAGTGAACAAGAAAAAATGTCCCTGATTCTTGAGTAGATTGATACATTGGAGCTTGATACAACTGTGGTGAACTGCCTAGACCTCCACTATGAACCCCTTGAGACACTGAACCTCTTGCCTCATTAGTATGAATCTGATTGTGCATCATATTCATAGGTGCTTTCTGATTGGTTAGAAAAACTTTAGGAGTACTAATTTCTTCATCTCTATGAATTTGAGTCTCCTCATTCTTGAGTATTGTTGCCAATTCACTAAACATAACATCACCTTTTGCATTTAGGGCACTCCTAATAGGTCTATATTCCTCTGGTAACCCCTTTAGAGTATAAAAAACCAAATCATCCTCATCAACACAGTAACCAATAGCTTCTAGTTTCTGACTATAACCTCTAATTTCATCAATGTATTCATCCATTGTTCCTTTCATCTTGACATTGTACAATTTGTTCTTCAATTCGTGTATATGCGATTTAGATAACGAATTGAATCTGTGTTCAAGAGTACTCCACACCTCACAGACATGTGTTACCCCTAATACAAGAGGCAAAGTAGAAGTAGATAGACTTGAGGTCAGACATGACAACAACTGATTATCAACAAGAGACCAAATGTTAAACTCAGGATTTGGAACCCTAGAATTCGAAGAATCCAAAATTGTTGGTTCAGGTGAGGATTTGGAGCAATCGAGATACTCTATATAACCATTTGCCCTAAGAGCATTCATCACTTGTGTTCGCCGTAGCAGATAATTGTTAGAATCAAGCTTGATATTTACTAGGGCATGAAAATTCGAAACAAGAAATGCCAAAGAAGAGGGTAGAGTTACTGTATTTGTCGATGCAGTTGCAGCAGAGGTTGATGCCATTTGAGGAACGAAGAAATGTGGATCTTCAACTGAATTCTTCGAAAAACACGATTTCCAGAATCTGATATACGACTTGCGTCAAAGATGCTCTGATACCATAAAAGAAACTGAAGAACAAGAATTTAGAGAGAGAAAATGTAAATGATACGAAATTTCTTTATTCTGTATTTCATCATGAGAGAAAGGAGAGAGGAAATCCTTTTATACAATCTATCCCTGGCATCCTGTTGGACAACAGGCAAGCACGTGGATTGATGAGCTGGCCACTAGCGGGCTTCCCTCCAACTAACTCCTTAACCGACTTACAAATGTATTAACAACAGAAATACAAATGAAATGATAAACCAAATGACAATCAAATTAACTCTTGATTAAGTCGGTGAAGTAGATGTAGAAGTAGTTGAATCAGTTGCAGCAGAAACAACAGCTGACTCATTGATAGAGGTGGTTGTGACTGATGTCTTAACAGTTGTCAATTGAATGCATAGTCATGAGGATCTGACATGGTCTCTTACGTGCTGACTGACAGCTACGCGTGGAATTTACTAGAATTTCACCCGGGCCAATACTAACGAATAGGTCTTATGACATCCTTTCCCGATTGATAATCATTCAGTTTACCACCAGCGCATCTATCTAACCATCCACACCCAGCTTTCGTGAACTGCAACAGATATAATTTGCACTTTGTAAACAACCCATCACCTCCATTTAAGACTTAGTCGGCATCAGTATCACTCTGCCATCGTGGTAATTGAGCGGTTGTTGCGATTATCAACCTTACCTTATCCGTCATTTGCAGGTTTCTTCACGTTGTCCATACAACAGGTTCCATTGGCCTTTTTAATGCATACAACTGTTGCTAACCAAATCTCTTCATCAAATTCTTTCTTCGTTTGATACGTAGGCACTTAGGAAAGTATCTCTAATTACTCCAAACTTCCATTACTTTTTCGTTCATCCATACACGATCAACATGCTCTGGGGACTGGGATGTGGTCAATCAAGAGGTTATTTGTCAAAACTTTTTGTAGATGAGCTTGGTTGCTCTCAACATTGGAAATCATTCTCCTATTTAGATTTCTCTGTGTTTCATTCCCATGTTTGGATTGTACTGTAACTCATAAGTCGTCATTGTTGTGCCCAGCCGCCACAGGTTTGCCCACACACACACACCAATCACACACAAACACAAGGAAATTTACGTGGTTCCCCAAAATCGGGTACGTCCACGGGAGGAGAGGAGTATTTCACTATTTGGGAGAAAATACAACAATATTACATGGGAGTAACAGCCACTCAACCTCACCGTGTATTTCTCTCCCTCGCTAGAGCACCGGCTAACTCCGACTCCCTCCAGGAGGAGGAGCCCTCTGCTTTGTCTCAACTCTCACTCTACTCTCTACATCTCTGATATACACAAAACACACATAAATATAAGAATAGGAAAGTGCCTCACACCTCATGCATGAGGTCATGGTGCACCACTGATTAAACCCACTCCTCCTTTTCCTTATCTTCTGTCCAACCAACACCCTTTAATCCTTTGGTCTTGTCCCCTCACATGGGATGAGTTATCCACCGAAATCTCTTCCACCAAAAGCACTCTAGGGAATTATCTCCTGCTTCGCGTACACATCACCCACATGGGTGAATACCAACAATCACCCCTTCATCCATGTGGGGTAATCATCAAACATCGCAGCATCATCCAGCTGCGATCCGCCACTCTGGCATGTTTTCTTGCGTTCCAGAGAAACACCTCAGCACCCTCTGCTCACACCAGAGGCTCCATTCCACCAGATGGTCTCACACACCACCTGGGAAGAGTTTGACTCCTATCTCTGTTGATGTCCGCATTCCCCGCAGAGCTTCTCTGTACTTCAACCTGAATACACAGCTCGTTTATCTGGGACGACTTCCTGCACGCTAGATGTTTGTGGCCAATACTAGCTCCGCCGCCGATATCCGCACCCCCTAACCGAAGTGCCTGCACCCCCTGACTGGAGTGCTCGCAACAGAGTCCATTTATACCCGCGCTCCTCCGTGCCTAAGCGCCTGCATCACACCCCCGGATGCAATAAACCGCGTTCGCCAATCCTGGGACGCCCGTGCCCAATCAGTAGAACACTTTCCGTGACTCCATCTCTCCCCCAACCCGAGCTCTTATATCCGGAGAGATAAACCGCCACACAAATCCACAGAAGGAAGAGAACCCTGCGATGCATCGTCTCGTCACCATCTCTATTCTTCTGTCTAGAGCTTCTGTGAACATCCCACAACAACCAGTTGCACCATCGTAGCTGGCCAGCATCCCGCACACCTCCTAATTCGGTTCCCGGCGCGCCTAGTACCCTCCGGTCATGACTCCTCGGTACACTCTTGCACCTATTCTGTGTGCGTCCGCAACTGTTGTTCTTCTGCTCACATTATAAAACACCCATACTACTTGACCGTGCCCTACATCAGCTCCATGTGTCACTGCACTCACCACAAGCCAGTATTGTGGCCCGCCATCATTTCCATGCAGTCCGAATCACTACTGCAACTCCCGATGATAGGTCTTCTGATTGAACCAGATTGCCTCCGATCACCGTTGATCATCTCTGATCTGTCACTCTAGCAAGCGCCTGTGTCATTTCAAGTCGAGCCTCTCCGCATCCCCAAACCGGAACACGATGCTGACTAAATGTTTCCTTGCTCACTAGCTCTCTGACTGATCACCATGGCTCAACCGCCACGAATCTGCAATCACTCGATTGCCCCGATCAACCTCCGATCTCTGCAAGTCAGTCCAATCCTTCCTTGTGTCCGTCTTTTCGCTGTAACATCGAACAACACTAAGGAACACCATTTTTTTTCATCCTTCCTCTGTGTGTGCTCCCCACTATGACCCCATTTGCCCTTTCCCGTTCACCCCCGCAATACTTGACCTCCATCGGATCAACCTTGTTTGCCTCCGACTCAACCACATCCCATTTGATCGACCTTGACCGCGTCCGATCCTTCCTCGATCTCCCCGGATGTGTCTAGGACCGCAAAATCAGACTCGAATCCGCCAAATCCGAGTCCGCCATTGAATCCGAAATGGTCCAGAACTTGTCCAGGGGCTGAACTGCAATTTCCTGAAATTTCAAGGACCAAATTGCATAGAACAAAAACTCCAAGGGGTAAACTGCAATTACCACCCTCTGGTTAAAGTCAATAGTTGACCTTTGACCAGTCAACAGTCATTCTGAGTTCACCGGGTCGCTGTGCCGAGTCGATCCAACGATTCGGATCGAGTCCATCATGTCCCACCGGGTCCGATTTGCCCCTTTTTTTTTTACCACGCCTCACAGGTGCCTACCACACTGGATCACCCCTACCTTTCTTCTTCCTCCTCACCCACTTCTGCCACAATCCAGAAGCATCACGAATAGAGGAAAAAATTTGCAGAGCACTCCGCTCCGCTCCGGCAGCCAGTATATGCACCTCGGTGGTCCGTTTTCCGCACCGTTCGCACCGTTGAACTCCTATTGACGAGAGCTTCGCATTGATGTGATCAAAAGTTGGATCCGACCAACTTTATTTCTAGGCAAAATCCGACAGTGCACCCATTTTCGCTCCCCAGAGCTCTGATACCAATTGTTGTGCCCAGCCGCCACAGGTTTGCCCACACACACACACACACCAATCACACACAAACATAAGGAAATTTACGTGGTTCCCCAAAATCGGGTATGTCCACGAGAGGAGAGGAGTATTTCACTATTTGGGAGAAAATACAAAAATATTACATGCGAGTAACAACCACTCAACCTCACCGTGTATTTCTCTCCCTCACCAGAGCACCGGCTCACTCCGACTCCCTCCCGGAGGAGGAGCCCTCTGCTCTGTCTCAACTCTCTACATCTCTGATAGACACAAAGCACACATTTTCGCACCCCAGAGCTTTGATACAAATTGTTGTGCCCAACCGCCACAGGTTTGCCCACACACACATCAATCACACACAAACACAAGGATATTTACGTGGTTCCCCAAAATCGGGTACGTCCACGGGAGGAAAGGAGTATTTCACTATTTGGGAGAAAATACAACAATATTACATGGGAGTAACAACCACTCAACCTCTATTCTTATATTTATGTGTGCTTTGTGTATATCAGAGTGGCAGAGAGTAGACTGAGAGTTGAGACAGAGAAGAGGGCTCCTCCTCCGGGAGGGAGTCGGAGTGAGCCGATGCTCCGACGAGGGAGAGAAATACACGAGGAGGTAGGTAGAGCACTCCGCTCCGCTTCCGGCAACCAGTGTATGCACCTCGGTGGTCCGTTTTTCGCACCGTCTGTGCCGTTGAACTCCTATCGACGAGAACTTCTCATTGATGTGATCAAAAGTTGGATCCGACCAACTTTATTTCCAGGCAAAATTCGGCAGTGCACCCATTTTCGCTCCCTAGAGCTCTGATACCAATTGTTGTGCTCAGCCACCACAGGTTTGCCCACACACACACACCAATCACACACAAACACAAGGAAATTTACGTGGTTCCCCAAAATCGGGTACATCCACGGGAGGAGAGGAGTATTTCACTATTTGGGAGAAAATACAACAATATGACATGGGAGTAACAGCCACTCAACCTCACCGTGTATTTCTTTCCCTCACCGGAGTGCCAGCTCACTCCAACTCCCTCCCGGAGGAGGAGCCCTCTTGATAGGGGCGCAAATGTGCCCATTGGCGGCCCCTAATTTATCGTTGTTATGCTCTTTTAATTTATTACTTGAAGGTTGATACTCGTTTTTCTTGTTTCAGGACTTGCGGAACAATTGAATGGAAAACAATGTTAAATTGAGAATTTTATACTGTGCTGATCAAATTAATTTAGAGATTGGGCCAAGCTTTGTCGATTACATGAAGCACTGAATCAAATTCTTTGATGAGAGTTTGCACCATAAACAAATATGTACTTCACGAGATTTGTAAATTGGGTTTACAAATGGGGCTCAATAGTTTACTAGACCAACAAGGAATTGGGTGAGGGCCAGAAAAGAAGAATTGTTTCTCCTAAACTACTGTCGGCATATTATAAGAAAGGGGTCCACCAATGAGAGTTTTAGGAAGGCATGAATTAGATTGCTTGGTGAGGAATTTCGGATGAGACGGTGGGACTATTATGGCCTCATTTGGGTGAATTGAAAAAACTGGTTTTTTGGTTTTTTTTTGGTTTTTTTGGTTTTGTCCTTATTCAATTTTTTTTGCATTTGTTAGTTTTCGGTCGATTTGTTGTGGTTTCTTGGCTCCTCTCTACGAGAGAAATCTAAAAAGTATAAAATTATTAGTCAAACTTAAAGTTTTGTGAATAAAGACGAAAAATAAACCAAAATGATTTTTTTAGCCAAAGAACCCCTATAAAAAGGAAGAGACAGTAAGGGTTTGGGGGACTTTTTCGCATGTAGAAGAGTAGACGCAGCGGCGCATAAATCAGGAGCAGAAGGCACAAACAGAAGAAGATCACGGAGCAATACAGAATACCCACGCGGGTGCGGCTTTAGTTCAGCATCGGGATTTCAAGATACGGTTGGGAAAGATCAGGCTTTGTGGTTTAATATTTCATCTATTTCAATGGAGTCTATTTATTTTATGATTATTTGTTCTAACTCCATGAGCAGCTAAACTATTTGACTAGGGTAACGAGGATGCCTCTCCGAGTAATCTAATTGTTTAGACTTCGAGGGTTTTATATTCAACTTTTTGTATGGCTCGGATGATTCATAATTTTTATGAAAGTTTTTATTCTTCCAATTTTCATACCGTATTTATATGCGCGTTATTAAATACATTCATACAATGGTTATTAATGCTTCAGGATAGTTTCTGAGATAGACTATACGACGTGAGATGGATCGTGCCGCCCGTTAAGTCCGGTGAGACGGTCCATGCCGTGTTGAGATAACCTATACGGAGTACGAATCTTGATAATATTTTTGGGGATTATCGATAGGATTTGCTACCCTACGGTGGTCGGGTTATTAGTTGAATTAAACTCTAGATTTCGCATAATTATATTATGAGGGGAGGTTGAATCGGAAACTCTAGTCCCTTCTCTCACTTGTTTTCAAATCGCAATCGCTTCTTGTTTAAATTTTAGCTTAATCATTAATTTAATCAAATTAAATCCAAATCATCCATTTTATTTTCGAATTAAATTAGAAATTAGTTGAAAGTACCGTAACTTAGCTTTTTTACTCTTCGTGGACGATCTCGGACTTAACCACTGTTCTTCGGAATTATAGTTAATTCCCTGTTTTATAAATTATATTTTTGGTACAAAAACGACATACCACCTCTGCTCTGTCTCAACTCTCACTCTACTCTCTACATCTCTGATATACACAAAGCACACATAATATAAGAATAGGAGAGTGCCTCACACCTCATGCATGAGGTCATGGTACACCACTGATTAAACCCACTCCTCCTTTTCCTTATCTTCTGTCCAACCAACTCCCCTTTAATCCTTTTCGTCTTGTCCCCTCACATGGGATGAGTTATCCACCGAAATCTCTTCCACCAAAAGCACTCCAAGGAATTATCTCCTGCTTCGCGTACGCATCACCCACATGGGTGAATACCAACAGTCATTTATCTGTAGATATGAACTGCTATTTATTGGTTGTCCTCAGCTTCTTCGTAAAAAAACAACCGGAGACGGGGTATAAACAAGCCGAGCCAAGCCTAGTCGAACTTTAGGGTGTTCTAGCTTGACTCGTTTAAAATTCAATGTCACTCGAGCTCAGATTGAGACCAAGTATTCAAGCTCGAGCTCGATTATATTTTGGACCCTACTCAACGAGCCGAGCTCATACATATGAGCCAAGCTTGTCTAGGCGAGTTGAGCAACAACTAACTCGGGCTGGGCTCCTTTACCTAACGAGGTAAAAGTTCTATTTGAGCTTTCTCGTTAACTAAAGGCTTGCCAGTCGAGCCTCAAGCAGCTAGCAAACAATTTGGTCCTTATGTAGTCCTCGGTATTTAGGGGTGCTAATGAGCCAGCCGATTTATACAATGTTCGAGCTCGGTTTAACTTGGTTTGTCTAAAATTCAGTTAACACGAGGTCAAATTGAGCCCAAATATTCGACCTTGATTAGCATTTGAGAACTCGAACTTGGTGTGCGTACTAAACAAGTCTCGATAAATGAGCCGAGCTCATACATACGAGCCAAGATACAACTAACTCGAGCCCAGCTCCGAGCTCGTTTGCCGAAACAAGCCAAAATTTTTGTTATTACTTGTCTCATTTAACCGAGCTAAGCCGGGTGCTTAGTGAGCTTAGCATTGAGCTGCTCGCAATCAGCTATGTTTGGTTGCTTCCATTTATTAACATATCTCGAGCCACAGCTCTCATGGTTCAAACTCTACTAAGGAAAGATCAATTTTAAACATCTCCCTACTTGGTAAATCCTTTCCCCAAAGCAAGAGACCAAGGCTTTGTTTGAAACCCAAGGAAAATAAAGGAAAAGAAAGAAAAAATAAAAAAATTTCCTCTTCCTTTGCTTAGTTTGAGATGAAAAAGAAAGGAAAAATATAAATCATTTTAACTAAAAATTTTCTTTTCTTTTCTTTTCCGTAATTACCAAACAGAGCGCAAGTCTTGCATTTGATTCAGTTGACTTGCCTTCTCGTTAAGCACAACAATATTGAAAATTTTCAACAAAATGACTTGTCTTTTCTCAACTACTACTTTAATTGACTTCAAGTCAAGCAAGTAATCCATCCCATCTACCAAAAATTTCCACAGAAATTTTATGCACTTGTAACGCCCCGAAAATTGGGTACGTTAATAAATAAATTTCATAATTTATTTAAATAAAAATACCAACTTCATTAAAATTCCAAAGAATACTTAATAAATTTTTTTAGCGAAAACTAAAGTAAACTAAGTTATTACAACTGAAATAAATTGAATTCGAACACTGTCTGAAAAACTTAAACATTTATTCAAAAAATCCAACGGGAATAAAATGACAGAGCCATCTAGCTAATTCTACTGATAAAGCCATGGGTCCGCCACTTGAGTCTCATCTAGCTGCTCCATTGCCTCGTAATCAGCAGGCGGCTCCTCATCTCCTTCTGTACCTGGCGTTGGGGACACCAGGGCCACAAAAAGTAGCACCGTGAGTGGTAAAATTACACTCACTAGGGCACCCTAAGTCACCCCTTTACTAAAGTTACTCATGCAACAATTACACACATAACTGAAATTTTATTTCGACTGATATACTCAATTTTTCACGTCATTCCTCAACAAAAAGGATTCACCAAAATTTTATTAATCTCGTTCCAACTTTGAACGTATACTTTCCGTCACAGGCTTCCATCCACAGTATACCTCAGGTGCTCGATCACACAGCAAAGCCACCTCGGGGTATACTGCGCATAGCCCACGATTGATCAACCATTGATCAATCTCTATCCGGCATCGATTCCCACCCACAGTATACTTCCGGCGCCCGATCACACAGCAAAGCAACCTAAAAGTATAAACTGCGCATGACTCAAGACCCATACCGGACACGTCTCAACCCCAATATCGCGATTAAAACCAATCATTCTTAAGCTTTAACATTTTGATCAATAATTACTTAACAATTGGGGTCATCCATCACGTGGGTCATTAATCACATAAGTCCGACATAACGACAAAATTAAAATAATCACAAAAAGAGGAATTTAACGTAACATGTAAAACAGAAACATTATCAATCTACTAAACATAGCAAACTAACTCCATAAATCACGAGATTTTACAGAAACATTAATCTTTACGTTACAAACAGATTCCGTGTTTTACCCGGGTTCTAAATCTTTCATTAAAAATTTTGAAATTGGATTTTAAAAATAATCTGCAATCTGTCTCGTATTACACTACAGCAGAAACTTTGAAAAATCATATAAAATTCTACGTAACTCGGATCGAGACGAGTTCTATATCAAAGTTGCTTAACTTTTCAAGATCTACAACTCTTCAGTTTTAAGTTTTTCCCGAATCGACTCGAAAAAGACCCGAAACTGACGAACAGAATACAGTACCCAAAAATCCGATTTTTCAACGTCAAACTGTCACTACCCATTCGATAATGATCTAGTTTTCGGTGTACAAATTTTCTACACTTCTCCACATACACACTAACTATAAAAACAGTAACTAAAGTAATTGTTAGGTTTAGAATTTCCTACCTTTCCTCCGACAAATTTAGCACGCCAAACGAAACGGTAAGATTGAAAAATCACGACTCCGGAGAAAAATCTGTAAAAAATGATAATTAAATATTCGCGTGAGTAAAAGAAAAATATACTCCGCGAGAGAAGAGAGAAATTTATCAATCGTGTAGGAGATACAATTTGATGGGTGAATTTATGAGTAGAAAATAGAAGGGTCAAAGAAAGAAAAGAAAGAAAGAAGAAAAAAAATAAAAATAGATCACCTGGGGATTGAGAGATTGACGAGAGAGTGAGGGATTGAATTAGGAGTTCTAATTAGTTTAAAAATAAGAAGATTAGTGATATGGAAGAGTTCAAGAGGAAATAGGAGACTATAATGATAAGATAAGGGATATGGTAGGTTGGGACGACCCGTGGCTTGTTGATAATCATTATCCGAAAATTTTAACTCCAAAGGCTAGCAGTAATTTAAGGCAGGTTAGCGACTTGATTGATAGAGAGCACTTGGTGTGGAATGAATCACTGATTAAACAAGTTTTTATTGAGCGAGATGCGGAGCTAATTTTGTGCACTCCCTTGAGCGTAACTGGGGTGGAGGATAAGGTAGTGTGGGCAAGAACTTCTTCGGGGATTTTTTCGGTCAAATCAGCTTATGTTATTGCGAAGGAGTGGGTGCAGACAAGGAGAGATTTGGACAGTGGGAGAGGTCAGGTTAGTGGGGAACTGGAGGATGAAGGGTTTTGGAAAAGAATTTGGCATATGAAGACTCCAATGAAAATCAAGTTGTTTCTTTGGCGGTGTCTCCATGGAATTGTGTCGGTGAATTCGGCTTTAGTTCAACGGAAAGTTCAAGTGGATTCGATATGCCCTCTGTGTGGATTGGCGGAGGAAATGCCATCTCATATGTTCTTCAATTGTGATAGAGCTACACGGGTATGGTTGCTATCTGCCTTTAGATTTTGGCCAGAAGTATCCGTCTCGGCACAATTGAAGAATGTTTGGATGAATCTTGGTGATACCCACATTGGAGAGGTAAGGCAAGAAGCTACAGGATTATTTGCTATGATTGGTTGGCATGTGTGGCTTGCTAGAAACAATTGGGTTTTTAATAAGTTGTGGATCCCGGAAACCTCAATTATAGAGAAAGCTGTTGAAGAATTTCACGCTTTTTTGCATGCTACACGGAAGGATTATGGTACTAACAGTCCACTCTCTGATGCAAGCGTAGCTTATTGGCAAGCTCCTGATCCGGGTTGTTTGAAGATAAATGTGGATGGGGCTTTTGATGTGAAAACCCGTCGGGGTGGAGTGGGTATGGTGATTAGGGATTATTTGGGTAATGTCGTGGGAGCTGCTGCCTCTCCTCTCAAATGTTGCATGTCAGTCGAGGTAGTTGAAGCTGAAGGGTTTCGGTTTGCATTGGGCTTGCCAATATGTTCTCCGGATAAGGATTATGTGGTGGAAGGGGATGCGCAAACGGTCATTAAAATGATTCTTGGTCAGTCTGTAGTCAAGGCCTGCTCGGAAGTCGTCATCCATGATATTGTATCTTTAGCTCATAAGTTTCATTCGTGTTCTTTTCTTTTTGTTCCTCGTGATTGTAATAGGGTGGCTAATGCTATAGCCAAATATGTCCTATCATTGGATAGCCCTCTAATCTGGTAGGAGGCTGTTCCGCATTGGATTAGTAGGGAAGTATCCCTCGATGTTTCTTCGTTGACAAGTTCATGAATAAAATGATTTACCTCTTGGCAAAAAATATATATATATATATATACCAATCCTCCTTTAAATATCCATAGTCGTACTCATCTACACAACCAAAACTTTTAGAGCCCATTGCTATGATAAAAGTAAATGAGATTCTGTAGATCACTCTCCCTTTCCCTTTTCCTTATCATTTCCCCCCACTTCATCACCCCCTCCGCCCATGCAGCCACTTTCGAAATCATAAACGATTGTTCCTACACTGTTTGGGCCGCCGCTGTGCCTGGTGGTGGCCGCCCCCTTGACCAAGGCTGAATTTGGACCATAAATCCACCTGCAGGCACAACTGGAGGCCGGATTTGGGCCCGGACCGGTTGCAAGAGAGAAAAATGAAACTTATTCCTCAATCAATTACAAGAGAGAGTTCAGAGTGCTATATAGCACTTCACTACTTTACAACTAATGAAAAAGACTAATGAAAAAGATAACAGAAATTGTAAACTAATACACTTTACAACTAATGAAAAAGACTAATTAACAGAAAACTAACAGAAACCACTAATGGCTATGTTGCTCCGTTAATGGCCCCTTGCAAACTGATGCTGGAAGAAATGACAGCTGCAGTTTGTCACGAAGAAGAAGAAATCTGGCCACAGTAAGAGGTTTGGTAAGTATGTCTGCTACTTGAAATTCTGAAGGAACATGACGAACACTCAATTGCTTAAGAGCAATCTTTTCTCGAATGAAATGAAAATCAACTTCAACATGCTTTGTGCGAGCATGGAAAACTGGATTCGTGGCAAGAGAAATGGCAGAAACATTGTCGCACCACAAGATAGGAGAATCAATTAAGTGATGAACATGTAGATCCTTAAACAATTGTAACAACCAGACAAGCTCAGCTGCAGCATTAGCCAATGCCTTGTACTCGGCCTCAGTGGAGGAACGAGCTACAATAACCTGTTTCTTTGAGGACCAAGACAAGAGATTGTTCCCCAAAAAAACACAATATCCTCCAGTTGATCTTCTATCAGAGGCACTACCAGCCCAATCAGCATCAGAAAATGCTGAGAGGGTGAGTGAACTTTTAGAGAACACAAGACCATGTGTCAAGGTGCCTTTGATATACCGCAGAATGCGCTTGACAGCAGTGTAGTGACAATTAGTCTAAGGGATGATGCATGTGTTGGCACACTGAGTTAACAACAAAAGATATCTCTGGTCTGGTTAAAGTTAGATACTGTAATGATCCAACCAAGGACCTATAGACCTCTGGATTGGGCATTGGAGTATGATTTTCTGGGGTAATAGGCTTCAAAGAAGTTGGAGAATCACAGGGTCTACAATCCACCATACCAGTTTTGGTGAGTAGATCTAAAGCATATTTAGCTTGAGATTACATAAGACCCTTAGGTGTGGTGACAACCTCAATACCCAGAAAATAATGTAATGTTCCCAGGTCTTGAGAGCAAAAGTAGAACTCAGTTGATTGATAAGAGAAGTAATAAACTCAGAATTTGATCCAGTAATGAGAATATCATCAACATAGACTAGGATGTAGACAATATCATGATCTCTATGTAACACAAACAAGGAAGAATCAGCTAAGCTATTTTTAAAACCAAGGGCCAAAAGAGATTGAGAGAACATTTCATACCATGCTCTGGGTGCCTGCTTCAACCCATACAAGGCCTTGTGAAGGTGGTGCACATGATTTGGATAATGAGCATTGACATACCGCTGTGGTTGTTTGATAAAAAAACCTGTTCCTGAAGAGTACCATGCAGAAATGCATTGGAAACATCAAGTTGCTTAATGGTCCAATCAAATTTCAAAGCTAAGGATAACACCACCCTTACTGTAGGCTGTTTAACCACGGGGCTAAAAGTTTCTGTATAATCAATACCCTCTGTTTGCTGAAATCCTTGAGCCACTAGTCTGGCTTTATATCTTGACACTGAACCATCAGGATTACGTTTGATTTTAAAAATCCATTTGCAGCCCACTACAGGAGTATTAGGAGGTAAAGGAACAAGAGACCAAGTTCCTTGTGTCATTAGAGCTTGATACTCTTCAGCCATTGCTTGTCTCCACTCTGGAAAGGTCATTGCTTCCTTCAAAGTGCAGGGTTCAGAAGAAGGAGGAACAATAACAAGTAACGAGAGAGGTATCTTGGACACAGAAATGCCATTTTTGGACCTAGTTACCATAGGATGAATAGAAGAAGAAACTGGTAAAGGAGAGGACAAACTGTGGAAGAGGGAGCTATATGTGTGTTGGAAATTATAGGAGGGGAAGAAGATAAAGAAAGAGACTGAGCAGATGGTGATGCAGGAGAAAAAGAAGATGTAGGTAAAACAGGTGAGAAGGAAGATGTGGAAGTAGGAAGAAAAGAGGAAGGAACTACAAAGTGAGGAGGTGAATGACCAGAAGAAGAATAAGAACTAGGTGAAGATAAGAAACAAGAGTAAGATAAGGAAAATCATGTTCAAGAAATTTCACATGCCTGGATATGTACACCTTTTGTGTGATAGGATCAAGACATTTATACCCCTTTGTAATTGCACAATAGCCCAAGAAAATACAAGGTGTAGACCTTGGTTCTAATTTGTTAGAAGTGTAAGGCCTAAGCCAAGGAAAACAACAACACCCAAAGGGTTTAAGACTCAAGTAATCAGGAGGTGTGTTATACAATTTGTGGAAAGGAATATCAAAGTGAAGAGAAGAATGAGGTAAGCGATTGATAAGGTACAAAGCAGTAGTGATAGACTCTAGCCAGAAACTAATAGGAAGATGGGCTTGTTGTAAAAGAGTAATAGCTGTTTCTATGATGTGAGTATGTTTTCTTTCAGCAAGTCCATTCTGTTCAGGAGTATGTGGGCAAGTAGTTTGATGAGTAATACCAAATTGAGATAAAAAGTAATTCATGATTTTATTCAAGAATTCACACCCACGATCAGACCTAAAAGTTTTGATAATGGACTGAAATTGATTGGATACAAGCACTTGACAAGCTTTAACATAGGATGCAATATCACTCTTGTATTTCAGAGGAAATATCCAGCTATATCTAGTGAAATCATCAATGAGAAGAAGGTAATATCTAAATCCAGAAAAAGAAGCAATGGGTGATGGCCCCAAGACATCCATATGAACAAGTTCAAATGGTGTTGTGGTGTGTGTAATGGAGATAGGAAAGGGAATTTTATGGCTCTTTCCCTTATTACAAGCATAACAATCAAAATGAGAACTAGAAGAAACTGGAAGACTGTATTTAGTATGTAAATGATGAAGAAGAGCATTATGTGGATGTCCCAATCTCCTGTGCCAAAGTTCTGTGGAAGATTGGTTCGAGTACTAAACAAGTCTCTGTAAGCGAGCCGAGCTACAACTAGCTGAGCTGAGCCGCGTCCTTTACTTGAGCTGCTTGCAATCAGCTGATTGCAACCATTCATTCATTAACGTATCTCGAGGCACATGCCCACAGCTCTCATGGGTTCATACTTTACTAAAGGAAAGCTCAATTTGAAACATCCCGATTAGTTTATCCTTTCCCAAAAGTAGGGGTGAGTTTCCGAATGGATTTTATCAAAATCTGATAAAATCAAGCCTTGATAAAATCCATTCGTGAGAGAGAGTTGATAAAATCTTAGATTTTTGAATGCAAAAATCTAAGATTTATCAACTCTCTCTCACGAATGGATAAAATCAAGGCTTGATTTTATCAAATCTTGATAAAATCTAGATAAAATCCATTCGGAACTCAAGTCTGGCCTTCGCGTCAAGCAAATTTTCCGACAAACTTTACTTCAAATAAGGCAATATAATCCATCATTAACTACTAAAGCCCATTCCTCCAATAAAAGAACATGAGATTCTGTAAATCTCTTTAACTATCCATTTTCCTTCTCATTTCCCTCCAGTTCATCACCCCTTCCGCCCAAGCAGCCACTTTCAATATCATAAACAACTGCCCCCAAGGGCGGATCTTAGCATGGGCTGTGGTGGGCTATAGCCCAGGTGGGGTTCCAAAAAACTGGAAAAAAAAAAAAATTATATGTAAAATTTTATCCTACCAAATTTTAGCCCACCTCATATTTTTGTGTAGCCCACCTCATTTCTATGTGTAGCCCACTGCATTTTTTAGATGGGCCGGTTCAATTATAAAACCCAAAATAAAATTAAAAAAAATTATCGAGTAACAATTTGGGGGTTTTTTTCAATCGATTATTTGGGAGACTAGGGTTTCTCTAAAACATTTGAAGTTTTGAACGACTATGAACTGGGAAGGATCAAAAACAGACATTGATCAACCTAGGGTTTTAACTTTTTTATTACCTGAGGTGAAGAAGAAACCCACAACTTGTTCCATTACTCCAGATCGTCACAGCCTCACAGGCTTTGAAGGTGCCGACTTCCAAGCAAGTTAAATCTTCTTCAAAATTTTGGTGTTTGCTTCCTTCATTTGAATCACGAAATTTGGGGTCTGCATCTGGGTTCTCTTTTATCTACTCACTGTTGATTTTTGTGGTCCACTATGCAGCATATATTTGGTGTTTCTACTGTACCTTGTTGTCGGTGAGGGGTGGGCCAGCTGGCTTCATCAACAAAGCCACAAAGGTGAAGGTCCACTGTTTCTGACTTCACTTCACCCACCTAAAGACAACCGAAAAAAGTTATACAGTATTTAACACCTAGTGGGCCATTAACTCCACTATATCTCACATTTTCCTTTATTCTATTGCATTCTTAGAATCTTATTAGTTATTAACGTTATTTTATTAACTCAATCTAGTTCCATTGTATCTCTTATTAACATTTTTTTATTGCATTCTTTTCCTCAATTGTTTAGGTTTTTGAGCTCCAACCTTTACGAATATGGAAATTAGAATATATTGAATATTTAGGTGCTGCTTTTATCTACACACATCCATCAAATTCGTCGAATCACGAAGCTTCAAATCTGTAAGTATTCACTTATTATGCAGAGCACTGGCTGGTGTGCTTAATTTTGTACTTATGTTGTTAAATGCAGAAATTCGTCTTGTTGCAACTCTTCCTGTTACCACGGCAACTACGGAAAGAGCATTTTCAGCTATGAAGCATGTGAAAACTGATCTTCGCAACAAAATGGGGGATGATTTTCTTGCGGATTCAATGTTTATCTTTTTTGAAAGAGAATTTGTTGAAGATATTGACTCGGATTCGATAATAGATGAATTCTACTCTCTCAAACACCGTAAAGTCCAACTTCAATAGTGTAAGTCTTTTCGTACTTTTCATTGAACTTTTCTTTTGTGTAATTTTGAACGTTTACGTATTTATGCACAAGTTTGATTAGCCCAGGGTAGATTTGTGTCCTGGATCCGCCCTTGCATGGGTACGTGCACGTGCGTCGATTGCTCAAGCCGTGCCTTCACGCACGGGCACCGGCATGCACTAGTATATATACAAAAGTGAGTTTTTCTCTGAATCGTGGTGTGCGTGGCCGAGATACCCAACAATTGGTATCACAGCTGTTAGCCCAAAAGGTTTCAGATTTTGATGATAACAAACACACCTTTGTTTTAATTAAATTAGTCAATTGAGTTTCATTGGAATAATATACTTTTATTCGGCTAATTTAGTTATTAATTGATTTTGAAAGGATATAAGAGTAATTCACTCAAAGTCCAAGGGTGTATGATCAATTTTCTTAAGAGGACAAGATACATCTGGGGTTTTGGTCTAAAAGCACGACTGATGAGTTCCTCCGAAGACGCTGATCAATTTCTTCGATTCATGGAATCAAGCTTTGAAGAAAAAAAAAAGGAAAGAAGATTTGCTGGGTAAAATTGAAGATGTAATTGCAAGGTACATTTCGTCAAATCCTATCTCCAATAGTCAAGTGTATATGGAAAGAATCAAGGTTGAGGACCAATCTTGTTTCAAAATTCAAACGGCTGGAAAATCTCGCAAGGAAATATGTTGGCTGGGTGAAGATTTTCAATTGCTAAAGATGGAATTGGTCAACAAGGAAAGATTTTGGAGCTGATTGTTTGTGCAACGGCTAAATTGGGTGATCAACGTTAAATAGAGGAGCAAGAGGAACTCAGGAAGACACAACCTTTTGAAGAAAAATCAGTGAGCAGTTACTTGCAACTCTTTCATACAAATCCAATTCGTCATCTTGATTACTTTACACTAGGTTGAGTGTTGAAATTTTGAAGCTTATTGTAAAAGGGAGAAGTACACCCTTGTTCCATAAATTGATAACCCTTTTGTGAGTGATTTTTGGGTAAGAAAAAAAATCATTTGGGTTGGGTTTTACTAGCGCCGGATTCTTAGCTAGTTGGAGTGGTTCGGAGTAATCACTCGGTTGTAAAGGTTTTCTAGCACCCGCGAAGCTAAAAGGTTGTAATTACTATTGGAGCTAGTGCAGCAATTCCCAAGTAGGACACTTGGGGAGTGGAGTAGGCCGTGAAGTTGCGGACCGAGCCATTATAAAATCCTCGTGTTTGATTTCTCTTTCCCTTACTCTTTTACTTTCCGTTTTTGCATTTCCGTACTTCATAAATTGGTTGATATATCTCTGAACTTGGGGTAGAATTGCTTGCACAATTAGTTGATTAATGCCATATATTGAAGTCCTAGAATTTTGTTAATTAGTTACTCGCATCTGCTGGCTTTCTGTTTTTGAGCTTGCTGCATCTGTCCAGATTTCTATATTGTAGTGTTGACCTGAATCTGTTTTTGCAGTAAGTTTTTTTATATTCCGCATTTTTTTTAAGAAACCCAATTCACCCCCCTCTTGGGTTGCTATTTGGACCTTCAACAGGCTCGTTGGGTCGAGAGGTTACTAGGATTTCACTTTTAAGCGCACTGGTTTGAAAACGGAAAAAACAGAAGTGATCGAAAATTTGTTTTGGTCAAGGATATCAACTCCTATCACTGAGACGATCATGGTGGTGCAAAATCGCCTGCGAAATGACGCCTGGAGACACAGCACGTGCCAGATGAAGCGGTGCGTGCGAAGTGCGTCAAATCTAGGGGTGTCCACGGATCGGATCTGGACGGATCGGATACGGATCCGATCCGCTCAGAGCGGATTATGGTTTTTAAGATCCGGAACCGAACCCAACATTCACGGATCGGCTACGGATCGGATCAGATCGGGCGGATTTGACAGATTAAAGAAGAATTATTGAGCGGATTGAGCGAATCGAGCGGATCCGATCCGATCCGGGTCCGGAACCGCCAGATAAGAAATTCTCGATCTGGAACCGAACCGAACATTCACGGATGGATCAACGGATGGTTCGGATTGGTCGGATTGGCGGATCGGATGATCCGCTGGACAGCCCTAGTCAAATCTACTCGAAGTGGGTGACACACGCGCCTTTGGAAGTTGAAGGCAAGTTGGCTCAACCACGCTAGGGTGGTGTTGACTCAGTGTCACGTAGGTTGACGAGTAAATGCCACATCATCCAGTCAATGATGACGTGGCAGTACATCATCATGGATGGTTCGGATGCCATGTCACCAGTGCCATGTCAACATCCGTACGTGACGTGGCAGTCCACGTCAACGGTCAACGCTCCACGTTAGCTTGTTAATGCTACCTTGGTGACACCTGGACAAGAGTTGTGCATATCGACCGAATAGTGAAATATCGTGCAATTTTCTAGTGTTTTGATAGGTTTGGACTCGGTATTTGATGGTTTCGGTTTGGTTCGGGTCTATTAAGGCTGGTTTCTAGCCTTTTTTGGCCGTTTTAAAGGATCGTTCAGGGCCAGTTCCAAGGTTTTTGGGCTGGTTTATGCGTTGTATATCTGGTTCGTGGGTTTTTTACCGGTTCGCAGCTTGTTTTGGCCAGTTTGTTTGTTAAAACCCCAGTTTAGGGCTGTTAAGGCCCGGCTCAAACCGATACAGATGTGCTTGAGGCCAGTTTTGGGGTTATTGAACCCGGTTCAATGTACTTCAGGGTGATTAAGGCATGGGGCGGTTCAGGCCATTTAAGAGCATTTCTGGAGCGATTCAGCGAGGATAGAGGATAAATGAAATGTTCCGGAGCCAACCCCAGTTGTTTGGGATTGCACGGAGACTTGTTTGTTTTGAACGGCAAAAAAGAAATTTAATTAATCTAATGTAAGAGTCACACAGGATTAAAAGGACGAGAAAAAAATCAGTACGAGTGGTAAACATCCCAACAAGGGTAAGCCATCGACAATCATATGCCACTCAAGACCTAAGGAAAGGAAACAAAATGGTCGGTTAGAGATCAACCAGAGTTAAAGAAAAGATAGCACAATTCATCGACTGATGGCATCCCAGTCCCTAGATAATCAACTAAAGCAGCAGACATCATCAAAGACAGTAACAAAAAAGACAGCCAAAACCTCACAAACAGCAACCAGCAGCAGCTTTGAGAACACTCATAAAAGCACCCAAAATTTCCTTTAGTTATAATGAAGTTCCTATTGCAACATGCACCTTCCATTTGGAACCCATATGCAAATAATGCCTCTAACTGAGCCATCTGCATCCATTTTCATGAAGTCACGATCATCTTCCCACTCATAGGTGGATCTACATAGTGTTATGGGTGGTCACTTGAATACCTTCATAAAAAATATAAAAAAAATTGTTTAGAATACATGTAATTTTTTGTAGTTTTATTTAAGTTTTGTACTATAGACACCCGAATTTAAATCTATGGGCAGCTTTAAAATTCCCCGATGATGGAAAACGTAATCAAAACGAGAAAATTTCGGACGCACGAGCCTTCGAAACCCAGAAAAATCAAAATCAAGGAACAAGACTGGGGTGTGGAAATGTGAGATTAAGGTGTGGCATTAGGACTAGTGGTCAAACCACGGTGTGGAAGTTTGCCACCTTATACTGTCGTACGGCGTTACAGTACTGAGGTGCCGCTGTGTCTATTGCCACACGACACTCCGAAACTTGTGTCAAACTTTTTGGCTGTTAATAACCACCTTTTTTTTCGGAGAATCTCAGTTGCCGAGAATTAAGGCTGAGCCTATAGCCGCCGGAGGCCGCCATAGCCCATCATTCCCTTTGTGTGACCGCCACGAAGAACGTCGGTCGGATTTTTCCTATAAAAACAGAGAGGGTTGAAGCTGCAAGGATATGACAAAAAGATCAGAAAATCTCCCACAAAAATCTCACCAAAAAAATTCCCAGAAAAACCTCTCCAAAAGATGGTTGAAAGCTCTTGTTGGGATCGTCCCGGGTCACACAACGCACACAAGCACGCCAAAGATATGAGGAAAAACTCCGTGTATATATGTACAACATATACAACATGAAAAAATCTCTCCGGAGCTCTACCGGCTCCCCGGGGACCACAAACCGGTACCCGTGCGCTCAGCCTCACCACTCTGCTCACCGTGTGCTCCGACAACCCTCCGAGGAGGAGCACCCTCCCTCCCGAAGGAGGGAGCTCACATCTCTTTCTCACTCTCTCTGTCACACACAATGTACACACACTCCATACATATGTATAAATAGGTGGGGGGAGTGATCCGGTGCTTCGCGCACCTCTCCCTCACATGGGAGAATCCCAACAATCACCCCCTCTCACATGTGAGGTGATCGCTGAATCCGCAGCGCTGTCCGGCTGCAATCCATCCGCCACTCTAGCATCTGTCCTGTCAGGAGAATATCTGCAGCTCCCCTCTGCTCACACCAAAGGCTCAACCTACCAGATGATCTCACACACCACTTGCGAAGAGGCTGACTCCATCTCTGACACTGCGTCCCCCACCGAGCTCCACCGCACCCCCAAACTGGGATACACAACTCGTGAATCCGGGACATCACCCATCTGCTAGATCTCCGTGGCTCATATTTGATCTACCGCTCTGACAAGCGCCTGTGTCATCCCCAGACGAGCTACACCGCACCCCAACCGGGTACTCACTCGAATGAATGTATCCCTGCAAGCCAGATCTCTGCGGTTGATCATAATCCCGTACCCCCTAACCAGAGTGCCCGCACCCCCTAACCGGATGCTCCTGAACCCGTCATCCACAAGAACTGCACCCCCGCCGAAACCTGTATCTGCCACCTGGCCTGTGCACCTGACCGATCTCCTGCAGAACAACCCCGGAATGCCTCATAGAAACCTGGATGACCCACATCTCCAACCGAGATGCAACAATCATCGTCCGTCAAACCCCGAACGCCCGTGCCCAATCACAGGACACAATCCGTGACTCCCTCTCTCCACACCATGCGGCCGCATATCCCGGAAGGAATCTAGTCACAATAACACAGAAGAAAGAGACTTACCCGATCGATCATCTGCATACCGTCTCAATCCCATAGCAACCAGCTGCCCGCCGTCTGCGCAGACTATCAACACACAATCTGATTCCGTCCCTGACACACACGTACGTCTCAGGTCGCGACTCCTCGTACTCCCGTGCCTATCCCTGTGTGTCACTACAACTGCTGCTCATCCTGTCCACATCATAAAACCAACCATACAGCCTGACCGTGCCTAACATCAGCTCCAACTGTCACTACACTCCCACAAGCCTGTACGGTGCCCCTCATCCTCCTCATGCAGCTCGAATCACCACTACAAATCCAAATGAAAGGTCTTCGAACTCTACTGAACCAGACTGCCTCCGATCACTGCTGACCATCTCCGATCTGTCCCGCTAGCAAGCCCCTGTGTCATTAACCAATCGAATGTATCCACACCCCCCAAACCGGAATGCAACACCCGAAAAGAATGTATCCTTACTCACTAGCTCTCTGACTGATCAACACGGCTCAACTGCCGTGAATCTTCAATCACCCGATTGCCCTGGTCAACCTCCGATCTCTGCAAAGTCTGTCCAATCCCCGGTGTGTATCCTCCAACTCCGCTCGTCTCTGCCACCTATCCGCCACTCTCCATCAGCTCTCCCGGGTCTCATCCTGCCTCCTGGTCCATCCACGTTCTATTCCTGGCTTTCCTAGCACCCCCTGGACTCCCGTCGGATCTCCTCGACTATCGCTCCAGCAAGCGCCTGTGTCACTACCAAACCGAGCATCCATGCACCCCCAAACCGGAGTACAAAAAACCCGAACGAGTGTATCATTGCTTGCTGACCGCGACTGATCATCCCTGGTTTGCCTCTAACTGAACCCAACGACTCCGATCGACCCAGACCATGTCCGGTCCTCCCCGATCTCTCCCGCTAGTTTCGAGCCTCTTTACGAAAAACGGAGCTCGTGGTTGGATCCGGAACGTCGAGATAGTCGAAATTGACTACTCACACGCGAAAAACGGAGTTGTATCGACTCCGAAAACGCGAAAATACTGATGAACCATCCTCCAAAATACTAATCAAAATGGACCTTTGACCAGCCCTGGACCCTTTGACCAGCAGCTTGACCCTTTTGAACCCTGGCAGTTGACCTCTTTGACTAATATGTGACCCCTTTAACCCTTATCCTGACCCTTACGAACCTCATGACCCCTACCCGTACCAAACAGACCAAAAGGGTCAAAAGATCAATGACCTGGGCGGTGACATCACGCTGATGTCATCAGTGACATCATCATCTTCAACCTCTGGCAGTTGACCAGCGTGACATTATTCACGCCAAGATTTGACCGAACCGTGTGGCTTACTCCGGCATCCTCCTCCGACGAGCTTTACAGATCCGTGATCCTCTCGACGAGTAGAACACAACCCAGTGCTCAAATCTCGCGTTTGACCACTCCTTGACCGAGCCGTACCAGACCTGCACGCCGCCTCCGCCCGTCACTGTTCAGACCACTTTTCCGACCCACTCCGGTGACGAAACACGACTGTGAGCACACCGTTGAACTCGTCTCAACTAGACGAACAAAACCCCATGAGCAAAACTTCCATCTGAGCATCTTCGTTTTTTTCGATATTTGATCCGTGAGCTTCGATGGCGTTTTCCGGCGACCTCCTTCTTCAACCCCGCTCTGATACCACTTGTTGGGATCGTCCCGGGTCACACAACGCACACAAGCACACCAAAGATATGAGGAAAAACTCCGTGTATATATGTACAACATATACAACATGAAAAAACCTCTCCGGAGCTCTACCGGCTCCCCGGGGACCACAAACCGGTACCCGTACGCTCAACCTCACCACTCTGCTCACCGTGTGCTCCGACAACCCTCCGAGGAGGAGCACCCTCCCTCCCGAAGGAGGGAGCTCACAGCTCTTTCTCACTCTCTCTGTCACACACAATGTACACACACACCACACACACTCCATACATATGTATAAATAGGTGGGGGGAGTGATCCGGTGCTTCGCGCACCTCTCCCTCACATGGGAGAACTTCGCGAACCTCTCCCTCACATGGAAGAATCCCAACAGCTCTGTCTCTTGTGCACCACCTCAGACCTCTGTCAAAAACTTCTCCCTATACTCCACCCGAAAAACCTTCTGAAAATTCCCAAAAGCTAAATTGTTCCACAAAAATCCCAATACCAAGTTTCATCACAGTCTACTACGAAGGCCCCAAGTTCGACGTCTGGAAAGTTCGAGGCGTGCATCTGAAATCTTCTCAAAGAAATTTCTCTTATTCTAGGTAATGCTTTTAACTTGATAAGCCATATTTTCAAAATTTGAGGGGAAGCTTTTCTAAATCAGAACAGTTCTTTATACATATTTCTAGGCTCAAAGATCTATACATTTTTTTTATTCTCTCTTCTTTCCCTTCCTTTTAAAAAAAAGAAAAAAAAAAGAGTGTAAGACCTCAGGTAATGCCGCACGGCAGTATCATGCTCATGGAAATCTTCTTTTCATCCCGGATTTTTGATTGACCAAATACTTGAGTTCACCTTTAGATGTTTTTCCCCCATTGATTTCTCAAGAGCTACCGTCTAGGGATTAGTGTAAAATCTTTCTTTGATGCATAAAAGAGTGAGATCGTTGTTCAAAGGAAAACATGTTCTTGTTGAAATGAATCCCAAACAAATAAAACTAAAAAAATAAAAATGAAGTGATATAAAAAATTTCATTGTGAAATTTTTTAATTATAGAATTAGGGTTGTTGCTCTAGTGCACCCCCTACTCATTGATCTCGCACCTTAGGCGAATGACTATCTAATCATTACAATATCTTAGATTTGTGTGTCCCTCTTGGGTCATGGAAATCGGAATGGGGTTTGTGCGTGAAGTCTTTATGTCCAAGTGCCCTATGGTTTGACTTCACTTGTCTATCTTGTGTGAATTTTCTTGGGATTTGGGTGAGTGTCCCTTGGCATCTCTAAGTCTCTCGCACCATTCTACAAGAGTTCACCCAACTCACTTTGATAGTAGAGAGCATGGAATTGTCTTGGCCTATGCTGTAGCTCATGATATTATCGTGTTATGCATTGCTCTTGCTATCTTGGATTTTCAAAGTTCATTTCTCTCTTGCGAGAATTTTCACTATTTGTTCTTGAGCATGATATGAGGAGTGCATTTTGTTGATGAATGCTTGAATCTTCATTGTGCTGTGAATGCTTGTGAGTGTGCATTTGATTCTTGCATCGTCTAGTACATGTGTCCATATGAGCAGGTCTTTTTTGGGTAGCTTTGTGTGAGGGGGAGTTATTTTAAGGGGTGCTTTGAGCTTTTGGTCCTCTTAAGATTTTATTCTTCATGAGAGTATGCTCTTGGTGAGGGGGAGCATTGTTAATTTGGTGCTTTAAAATTTGATTGCAAATCGTCTCATTTTGTGTGCCTGAGTTCATGAGTGAAGTGCATTAGTGAGGGGGCGTATTAACGCTTTGCATAAACGGAATCCATTTTGTTCTTGCATGAATTCTTGTTGCTCTATCTATGCAGGTGTGTGCATTTGCGAGGAAAATTACTATTTTTCATGTGAGGGTGTCTTTTTAGCTGTCAGACCAAATTTTTGAGTGCTCATGTGATTTTGAGTGAGTTGATGAAATGCATCTTGCTTTTGAATGCGCGAAATTTAATCTCATTGCATGCTTGTGGATGTGGTTTTTCATTTGTGAGGGGCAATTAGAATTTCTATGCATTAGTGTTTCTGTGAGAGGGCTATTCATGTTAAAATATATATTTTCACTTTCCAAGTTTATTCTAAATGTTTCTCTAGTAAGAGTTTTTGGAGGATTTTCACGCGTTTTATGGCGATGTTCCACTTCCTTGTCACGTGCCAATGAGCACCTGGTATACCCTTTAAGTGTGTCATCATCCATTACCACGTGGCATCATGCCTTCCGTCATATCCTAATTTGCTCGCGCTGCGCTTCAGTGCGCCGCACCGCGTCTACATACCCGTGTTCCACTTCATACGTGGCCACATCTGGTGCTTCCTCTTTTTAATCCTCACAGTTAATTCTTTTTGTGCCTATCTTTTGCATTTCACTCGATTATCTCTCTCTCTCTCTCTCTCTCTCACTCTCTTTGCGTTTTAGGTTTCTGCAGAGAGGCGATTTGGGAATTATTATTTTTTTTAATAATGAGGGTTTCTTGTTTGGTGGGGTTTCTGTTTGCCTTCTTGAGGTAAAAAGGGGGAGAATGGTTGGCTTGCTTGAGAAAAGTACTTGGTATTTTTATGGGACTGGGGGAGGTGCTGTGCACCAACCCGCTGTGCACGCCGGTGTATGGTGCTCCGGTCTCGCTCCGACGATTAGAAATGTTCATCTTGTAGAGCTCACCGAGTAGAACAAGTGTTCCAAAAATTAGCTCGATCGGAGATCATTAAGTGTCTCATCGGAACACATAAAACTTGGCAATAATGGGTTCCAATGTGTTTGATCTAGTGTTTCGGATCCATTCTTTTCAAGATAATAATGTTCCGATGAGGCACTTAATCATATCCGATCGAGCTGATTTTTGGAACACCTTTTCTACTCGGTGAGCTCTACGAGATGAACATTTCAAATCGTTGGAGCAAGGCCGGAGCACCGTGCACCGGCGTGCACAGCACGGTGCGCAGCGGGTTGGTGCACAGCACCTCCCCCAGTCCATTTTTTATCCTTCATGCTTGATGCTTATGCCTTAGTTGGATAGCTTGTCTCTTTCCCTTGCTCTTCCGTTGCGCTAACTTGTTGTTACTCCATATATTATCTATGCTTGCGGCTGTTTTGGATGAGTGTCTCTTTTGCAGGATTGCGGCATTTGTCTTGGAAACTTTGGTTGGTTAAAGTTTTTGAAGGATCTCTGGCTTATTAGGTATTGTTTCCATGTAACACTCTTATGTTGGTGTTCTTTCGATTATTGCTATATTTGCTTACATTGTGGTTTTATTGGATTCTCCATGAAAAATGTTTAATTGGATTAAAATGGGAATAGTTAATTTTTAAATTGGTCGTCCTATTCAACCCCTTTAGAACTTGGAGTGCTATCGCATAACTTCAAATTCCTTGCACTTTCTTTCTTTTTCTTCTAACAATCCTTGTCTGGGTGTGCCACATTGGAGGTGACAGAAATCTTACCATTTGAACTCTCAACATACGTTTGGCAGTAGCAGAGGCGGCTCTAAAAAGAGCCGAGGGTGGTCACTCGAATACCCTGAAAAAAATAATTTTTTTAGAAATACATGTAAAAATTTATTTATTTATTAATTTTTGTCATTTTGAACACCCTAACCAAAATATTTGAACAGTCTACCCAAAATGTTTGAACACATTACCCAAAAATTTTGAACACCCAATCCTAATGACGGAATTCACCATGCACTATTTGATTACTACTACAAAAAGGCATAAAGATCACGGTCTTTTGGTGTGATCTTTCACTTTTAATCTTAGTCAAAAAACCGTGATCTAACCTAGTGTGATTAAAGGTCCCCATCTTTCAATCACGGTTCTAGACCGTGATGAAAACTCATGAAAAACTGTGGTTATTACCAAAAAAAAACTGTGATCTTTGATAATATAACATATTAGTTTTGCCTGAAAACCGTGATTGTTTACAGAGAAAAGATCTCAGTTTTAAGTAAAACCATGATTAAAAAATAGAAAAAAACGTGATGAAAAAAATTCTCTCATTAATATAGGTGTCCAAAAATTACCTTACCTTGCAAACCTTGCTTCCATCTAGATTTGATCATTTGACCTCTTACACAAGACAACCAACACCTATCCACCCCACCAATTACACATTTCATTATGTTGTTGAACTATTTAATATATATAGTAGTCTTTGTAGATCTTTCACTTGCCCATATTAGTTTCTTGAACATTGACTATGATTTTATAGGCTTTATTTACTCTTATAGTTTCCAAGCTTATTTGAGAAACTTTAATTTTTGGTTACAATGATATTTTTTTTGGTTAAACACATATTCTATAAGTTTCTGACAACAATTTTTTTGGGTTTAAAAGGGATCTCCCATCTTCCAATTCAACAAAATTTCCTTCCATCAAAACATCTAAATCCCTCTTCTCTTTCTCAGCATAATTAAGATCCTCCAACTTAATAATTTTTTTCAAACTTGTAACTTTTTTCCCCACAAAATTTTACTCCCAACCGTTCTCCAATATCCATCACATTCTAAGTTTTCTTTAACAAGACAGAAAAAATAAGAAAGATCTCAGTTTTTGTAAAAACGTGATAAAAAAATTAGAGTTAGATTTTTTATCACGGTTAAATTCATAAACCGAGATGAAATACAGTTTTAATCTCGGTCATCTATAAAACGTGATTAAAAATAAAAATGAAATTATCTCATCTTACTTACAATCACACTGTTTAAATGACTGAGATTAAAACTCTTACTTACAATCACACTTTTTAAATGACTGAGATTAAAACTTAATTTTATTTCTATTTTCAATCACGTTTTATAGATGACCGAGATTAAAACTGTCTTTCATCTCGGTTTATGTACTTAACCGTGATAAAAAAATATAACTCTTATTTTTTATCACGTTTTTACAAAAACTGAGATCTTTCTTATTTTTGAGGCGTGATCTTTATACCTTTTTGTAGTAGTATAAATTGGATATTTGAGAATTTGGGTGTTTCTTTGTCTCAACACATTTAGCTCAAAGAGATGAGAACACTTTTAACTATCTCTCTTTAATCTATTTATACTTATCCCAAGTGATTACTCATTACATTATAAAATATAGATCAATAATTTAATATATGCGCGCTATCTTTTTTTGTGAAACACTTTAATATATATGCACAGAGGGTATATAGACACAATAGATTTGGATTATTACATAGGTCATTCATAGGTTTGATTCTTTTTTAATTTTTGTTTGGTAGTTGGAACGATGGACAAGTTTGTGATAAGAAAATCTAGAATGGTGCAAGAGTCATTTCCTATTGAAACTTTTTTGGTGATAGCAACCCCTAAAACTCGTCGAAGCGAAGCCGTATTGACTTGGAATTGTTGGTTTTTTCGGTAGCATTGTTGTATTAGTAGAATTTTTATTTTTATTTATATATGTACAGTTATGATTTCTAGAGGACATTGGCTTTGCCCGGTTTATGTGTGTGGCGAGGCGTAAATAGACCCTGGGATTAGTGGCAACAATCACTACAACAATTTACACCATTCCGGACTAAAATCGCCGACTAAATAATGTTTAGTCGGAAATTGTTGTTCATTCAACGACTAAATAAACTTTGGTCGGAAAATATCACTTAAATTTCCGACTAAATAATTTTAGTCGGAAATTAGTATAATCACCGACTAAATATTTTTTTGTCGGAAAATATTCAAATGTTTGGCCTACTAAAATGATTTTAGTTGGTGTTTCTTATATCAATCACCGACTAAATCTATTTTAGTCGGAAATTATAAACTATCGCCGACCAAAAATTTTTAGTCGGGAAAATTTAGTATTTTCCGACCAAACTTTTAGTCGGGAAATTTAGTATTTTCCGACTAAATAATTTTAGTCGGAAATTAGTATAATCACCGACTAAATTTTTTTTTGTCGGAAAATATTCAAAGGTTTGGCCGACTAAAATGATTTTAGTCGGTGCTTCTTATATCAATCACCGACTAAATCTATTTTAGTCGGAAATTATAAACTATCGCCGACCAAAAACTTTTAGTCGGGAAAATTTAGTATTTTCCGACCAAACTTTTAGTCGGGAAATTTACAAAATTTTCGTGAGACCTTTAGCGGGGAAATTAGTATTTTCCGACCAAATATTTCGTCGGCAAAATAAGAAATTTACCGACTAAATAATATTAAGTCGGAAATTGTAGGTAATTCACCGACGAAATAATATTTAGTCGGGAAAAACATTGATTATGATTTGTTTGATTGATCAAAATAAATGAAAGAAGAAATTTCACCATGAATTTTTGATCATCCAAACCATTCAATGTCTTCAAAACATGTTTTTAAGCGTCTATGCAAACCACTCAATGTGTTCAAAACTTGTTCGTAAGGGTCCTCGTAAAGCTTCGGGGAATAAATGTCTGGGAATGGGCATCATCGGTGCAGTTTTCGATAAAACTGTTATTCTACTATATTCTAATGTATGGAAGCCACATGATTGCAACACAATTATGATGATCAAAATCGGTCAATGTTTTTAAAACCTATTTTTAAGGGTTAACACCAAGAATCGCAAAAAAAAAGGATCGGGAAAGACTTGATTCGAGCGGTGTTCGATAAAATTATTTTATTAAAAACTACTCGGATCAAATCCTTCTCGATCTTTTTTTTTGCTGATTCCATGCGAGGACCCTAAAAAATACTTTTTGAACACATTGAGTAGTTCGGATCATGAAAATTTTGAACACATTTATGCAACGTTGAGTATTATACTCTCAACATTGGCGGGGATTTATTTATTTTCCGACCAACTATTTAGTCGGAAATTATCTCTAATTTGCCGACTAAAATTTTTTTAGTCGGGGAATAATAGTTTTCCGCCAATTCAACGATTTCCAAAAATTTCGCGAAAATTTCGGCGGGAATTTTTATATTTTCCGACTAAATATTTAGTCGGTAATTCATTTTTTTAACAAAATGATAATAAAACGAAAAAGAAAAAAGAAAGACTCTCCAGACTTTAAAATTTAAATAATAATAATAATTTTTTTAGAGAGAGAGAGAGATGGACAAAAAAAGAAAAAAAAATACAAATCATTTTTATAAAAAAATGATAGAAATTCAAATTATAGGAATTAGATTATTTTATTAAATTATATTATAGAAATTATTAGATGTTAAATTATAGAAATTATATAATTTTTTTTATTAAATTTCGTTATAGAAAATTATAAATTATACAAATTAAATTTGATTCCTTTCATAGTTTCACTGTCTCACTCTCATAGAAACACAATAATGGGCCTCCACTTTCCGGACCAAATTTCGACGATCGGAACCGTTGGATGTGTTTAAAACGTGTTTTCAATGTCCTACGCGAGGATTTTGCAAAAAATAATACCCGGAAGTAGTTGATCGGAGTAGGTTTTCGTAAAACTACTATACGAAAACCTGGCCCGATCAAGCCCTTTTGGGTATTTTTTTTTTCCAAATCTTTGCATAGGACCTTAAAAACATGTTTTAAACACATCTAACGGTTCAGATTTTAAAAAAATTGATTAGGTGGCCTTGAAGTGGTGCATTATAGTACTGAAATTCCATTAGAAGTACTGAATGTGTTTCGATCGTGTTGTTGCCGATATCGGATGATCATCAATTTGGGGGAGAATGATAGAATTGATGACATACTAAATCGTAACGGTTCAGATCGAACATTCGGAAAAACGAGTTTGCACCTACCTTGCAATTCTATACATCAAACTTACTTCTATATGAACCAAGCTACTATGTTATAGTATAACGTACGATAACCACACAATTGCAACACAACTATGACGATCCACACCATTCACTTTGTTTGTGTTGATGTTTTAATCGACTCTCGCCAATTTTTTCGTCTATCGGATTTTGAAAGGTCCTTCATCGCAACACAATTACGACGATCTTCACTGTTCATTACAAAAATGGCTTTTGGGTCCCATTTTTTGGACCTGCGTGAGTAATCCGAACCGTTAGATAATTTTGACATAATGTTTTGTATGTCTTTGCAAAAAATCAGGTCAATTGGATATGCGTAACTCGTCGATCCAAGGTACGCACATCCAATTGATTTCAAAACTTGCAGTTTTGGATGTACCAGTTACGCATATCCAATTGACCTGATTTTTTGCAAGGTCGTACAAAACGCTATTTTAAAAATATTTAACGGTTTGGATTATTGATGCGGGACTAAAAAGTGGGACCCAAAAGTCATTGTACAAAATGAACGGTGAGGATAAAATTATTTTATTAAAAACTACTCGGATCAAATCCTTCTCGATCTTGTTTTTTGCTGGTTCCATGCGAGGACCCTAAAAAATACGTTTTGAACACATTGACTGGTTCGGATCATGAAAATTTTGAACACATTTATGCAACGTTGAGTATTATACTCTCAATATTGGCGGGGGTTTTTTTATTTTCCGACCAACTTTTTTGTCGGCAATTCATTTTTTAAACAAAATGATAATAAAACAAAAAAGAAAAAAGAAAGACTCTCCAGACTCCCACTCCCACTCCTACACATCTCTAATTAGTTTTTTAATATTTTTAGTATTGCATTATCAAAACAAAAGGGGAAAAAAAAAGTTTTTTTAGCGTTGCCGACTAAAAGTTAGTCGGTGAATACTTGGTGATTTTGCGTGAATTTAAAAAATTGGTGAAAATATTGGCGGGTTGGGAACACTCCCAATTTCGTTCTAATAAAAAAAAACCCCTATGTTATCATCTCAATTCTCAACCCCAATGTAAAATGGGGGAAATCTAATTTGCGCCTCTCCCTCACTCTCTGCAACCTTGCCCTCTCTTCAACCACCATCGGTCTCTCTCCCGATTTTGTAGTTTTTTGGTTTTGTGAATTTTTGTTTCGATTTTGTAGATTTAAAGTCCGAATCGGAAGCTAAGGTATCGTCGCAGCAGTCAGATCGAAGGTATCCTCGCGACAGTCAGATTTTATTTGGGAATTTCCATCTTAACGATTTCGTTTCTGTATTTAGATAACTCATTTTCATTTTGTATCTCTACAATATGCAGGTCTCGAAGGCAAATCGATTCCATCCTAACACCACCGGACTATGGGTTTTCCATCCAACCACCAGCACCGAAAAGCATATTCTTCTCTATCTATATGTGTGTGTGTAGATATACAAGTGTATTTATCTACGGCTATTTGCCGAGTTTTTTCGGTAAGCCCTAAAGCCCCAATTTCCTCCTCTGTAACCATTTTTTTTAGCTTCCTATGGTTTCACATAGTCCTAGTAGGTGCTAGGGCATCAAGTTTTTGGCTATAAGTCTGAGAATTGTACGAGCAAATCTCCACACCCTGTGGCCCCGATTCGGAGATACACTAGTTTCCTCGAGGTTAATGACTGTGTTTTTGGCAACATCTAGAACAAGTTCTCTTGATTTTGATGCTTCAAGTTGATTTCAAGTGCTTATTATTCTTAATGCTTGATAGCATTGGTGCATTTCTTATATTGTTACTTTTGGTACGTTGGAATTTTATAAAAGCTAAAAGAAGATAAGAGTCTAGCAACAGAAGTGCAAGCATAGTTCAGTAGTTTTACCGACCAAACTAAAGATAGTACCCCGAAAGCACGGAGTAGCTTCAAATATATTTTCTAGTTAAGTGTGTTATTCCAGCCTTTGTATTGGACCACTTGAGTATTGAGGTGAGCCTTATTATAGTTCAATTTTTGTTTCATTTCTTTGATGAATTGCGTGACTTGTTTTGATTTCTTTCTTAAAGTATGATTGATCGCACCACCATTTGTCTAATAATGTTATTGCTTGTCAACTATACTTCACACTAGTCGGTTATTTTGTTTATTCTTTGAATTTTTTCTTTTGGATTATAAAGTACGTAGAGATAAACATCTGTGTTATAGTACTAAGACATTGAACAAATCTCTATGTTTTTCAAAGAAGATTTGGAGGCTGTTAGATTCGGCCTATGTATAAGGTTTGCTTTGCTTTCATATGTTGTGTCCCTGTTGTCTGAATTTGTGTGTGTGCGTGTAAACAAAATTTCACCCCACTCAGTCATCTTGAACACTTATGCTATGCACATAACCATAAACCATTCTGGACACTTGAACCCGAGTCCATATAACATAACTTGCTAATGCACTTTCTGCACTTCAGGAATATTGAGTATCCGTCAACCAATGCAAGAGTGAAGCTCCTTGGGATAACTAAACCCATTATTGTCACCAAGAAGTTGCAATCTAAACCGTTATGTAAATAACATTGTCACCCATCTATGGACACTTCTTGGACTACTGTCTCTGCTTTTTCTGGCATAAGTTCTTCCTTGAATTGGTCTTCCTTTTATGTAGGTGACAATGGGCATTGTTCAAATGGCAAGCAGGGCTTTCACGTAAGTGATCCTGCCACTTTGTTTTGTCTAAGGTAGCAAAGGATTTCCCTCTTGATTGGTTTAATTCCACATGTTTTGTCTTTATTTTCGTTCCTGCTTATAATGTCACTTTATACCCCTCTTGTCATAGGCTCGTAGGGTATACAATGGCAAACCAAGCCAGCTTCAATCACAGATGGGACCTTGCACTCCTATGGATAGTTCAAAAAAGATTATGACCAACTGATGCATGATTCCTTTATCTGTTCCAGGGGCTAAATTCTGAATGGGTGACCGTGGAATATAGCATTTCGAACCCTTCAATTGATGATTGGTTGGAGTTTTTTCGCCGGCGAATTTCAGGTACAACTTGTTACAAGTGCTATGCTTCACTTTCTACTATTCTAATCTATGACGTCAATGTTGTGAGAAATTTCTGCATCTTGATCTCTTTTTCGTGTTTCCTATCTAGCTATGAACAAATGATTTTCTTGATGTGAAAAATTAACCAATAGAGATCGAAACCCTCTAGTATGAATGCTAGCTAGAATTCTTTGGGGTATTACCAACTTCTTTGGAGGCCAAGTGCCAGTGTCGGGCACACCGACTCTCTCCAGACACGTGTCCAACACTTAATTTAAGTGTCTATTTTTCTCGATGATTATGGTTTGGACACTCTTGGGAAACTCTAAAAAGTGCTTTGTACATGTGAGAGGTGTTAAAATAGCTAGTAGAATCTTGTTGGTCAGCTGGTCCGCATCGATTCTCTATGAAATTCGTACTTATTTCGAAATTTGTGATTCCTTAACTAAGTTGTGCTTAATTTGATGATTGTAATAAGAATTTTTATTTGACATCGCTTTCAGCTTGGAAATGGTATGTACTACTGCTGGATCTGTGGACTGTGTGATTTGTTGGTGATCCATATGGAGATGAATTTGTTAGGTTGAGTTATACAAGTGTTCCTTTTGACCAATGGACGAGTTCATAAATACTAATGGCCGATTGTTCTTTTTTTTTTTTTTTTTTTTTACAGATCGACAGTTTAATGGAGTATCCCGCCGTTCTACTTTTGGCTATTGACTCTGAAGATAAAAGTTGGATTTCTATTGTGGATTCTACATGCTTGGATGCTTTTTGGTTATCCGTTTGTTGAACTTGAAATTTTTAGTATTTTATGGTGTAGGGGTTTGGATACATTTTGTTACTAGAATTGGATATTTTATTTTCCCCTTGTTACGCTTAGATGTATTGTTATTCACTTTAGGAATTTGGATTCAAGTTGTTTTCTAAGTATTTGGAGGACACCTCTATTTATTAAAGTTTGGCTTTATTTCTGCAAATTTATTTATTTAGGAGTCTTAATTACGGTAGGATTGCAAGAAATCAAATGGGGAAAGAAATTTAAAACCAATTCTGGGATTTTAAAATTTACAAAACTGGGGACAAACTAATGTAGGAAATTACCGACTAAAGATTAAAGATTTAGTTGGTTATAGTGAACAAATTCCCAACTAAATATTTCGTTGGTGGTAGTCCATGCTTTCCCCGACTAAACAGTTAGTTGGTGATAGTCCATGCATTTCCAGACTAAAAATTTGGTTGGTGATAGGCTATGCATTTCCCGACTAAAAATTTAGTTGGCGAATGTCTACACATTCACCGACCAAATATTTAGTCGGAGAAAAATAAATAATCACCGACCAAATATTTAGTCGGAGAAAAAAAAAAATTCACCGACCAAATATTTAGTCGGAGAAAAATAAATATTTCACCGACTAAAAATTTAGTCGGTAAAAACAAAACTTTTTCCAACCAAACTTGTTTTGGTCGGAAATTACAATCTCCTACCTCATTCCGTCGACCAAACGGGCCGACTAAATTTTTGGTCCGAAATTACTATTTCCGACTAAATTACGACATTTTCCGACTAAAATTTTAGTCGGCAATGGGGAAAATTGTTGTAGTGAATGTTTTGATTTAACAAAAAAAAAAAAAAAAAGTTGGACGCACGAACATCATTTTTGCCATCCTTTTTAAATTTCTTGCACGAAGGTGTTAAATGTGTTATGCTCTCACAACTATCGTGTCTGACCACACAGTTTTTGCAATAATAATATCCAATGCAGGACTTATAAATTGAATGGTTTGGATTAACCGTTGTAAGCCTACAAAAGATCCACAAAAGCCCAAAATTGGATGGGACTGGATGGATCAGGACTAGAGAGTAGTCTTTCCCTATTGAATGACACCATTTTCTCATACCTTTCCTTATGTGTTAAATACGGTTTAGAAAGATCAATCCCTAGTCTATTCTCTCTCTGTCAGTAAATGCAAGTGGAAGAGGGTGCGATGGAAACAACCAAACGGGTCGTGGCCCAACTCAAGCTTTCGTCTTTTCACAACAAAATTGCTCAATTTAGATTCCTTCCCCTTTACACATGAGTGCGTGCAGGATAGTCCGGACCACCCAGTTATATTAAAAATGATTTCTAGAGGACCGTAGTAGAAATATTTCTGAACACCCTCAAGAGAATTCGTGGAGCTGCCACTAGTGCAAAAGACTCGTGGATCAAAAAAAAATAGTACAAAGGACACGCCGGTCCTTCCGGGGTAACATCTTGAGCAATCAACCTTAACTTTCAAAGAAAAAAAGGTCAAGACCACAATACAGGACCCCAAAAGCCAAGTCTATGGTCTCTGTCTTCAAGTTAAAACATCTCTTCTCCTCCATCCACGTCATGTTTAGTATCCACAAGTACTTGAAAGATATAGATGTATGTAAAATAAACTTTCTACTGTAAATTCAAATCTAGCACTAATACAAGTTGAAAAATTCTGTTATTCCCAACTGCCGTGTAGTATGAGTTTGTGGCAACAATGTTTTGATTTAACAAAAAAAAAAAAAATTGAACGCACGAACATCATTTTTGCCATCCTTTTTAAATTTCTTGCAAGAAGGTGTTAAATGTGTTACTCACAGCTATCGTGTCTGACCACATAGTTTTTGCAATAATAATATCCAATGCAGGACTTATAAATTGAATGGTTTGGATTAACCGTTGTAAGCCTACAAAAGTTCTCTGAAAAGATCCATCCATGAAGGCCCAAAATTGGATGGGACTGGATGGATTAGGACTAGAGGGTAGCCTTTCCCTGTCGAATGGCACCATTTTCTCATACCTTTCCTTATGTGTGAGAAATACGGTTTAGAAAGATCAATCCCTAGTCTATTCTCTCCCTGTCAGTAAATGCAAGTGGAAGAGGGGGGGATGGAAACAGCCAAACAGGTCATGGCCCAACTCAAGTCTTCGTCTTTTCACAACAAAATTGCTCAATTTAGATTCCTTCCCCTTTACACATGAGTGCGCGCAGGATAGTCCGGATCACCCAGTTATATAAAAAATAATTTCTGTTCCGCACGAACATCATTTTTGCCATCCTTTTTAAATTTCTTGCAAGAAGGTGTTAAATGTGTTACTCACAGCTATCGTGTCTGACCACATAGTTTTTGCAATAATAATATCCAATGCAGGACTTATAAATTGAATGGTTTGGATTAACCGTTGTAAGCCTACAAAAGATCCACGAAGGCCCAAAATTGGATGGGACTGGATGGATTAGGACTAGAGGGTAGCCTTTCCCTGTCGAATGGCACCATTTTCTCATACCTTTCCTTATGTGTGAGAAATACGGTTTAGAAAGATCAATCCCTAGTCTATTCTCTCCCTGTCAGTAAATGCAAGTGGAAGAGGGGGATGGAAACAGCCAAACAGGTCATGGCCCAACTCAAGTCTTCGTCTTTTCACAACAAAATTGCTCAATTTAGATTCCTTCCCCTTTACACATGAGTGCGCGCAGGATAGTCCGGATCACCCAGTTATATAAAAAATAATTTCTAGAGGACCATAGTAGAACGCACGAACATCATTTTTGCCATCCTTTTTAAATTTCTTGCAAGAAGGTGTTAAATGTGTTACTCACAGCTATCGTGTCTGACCACATAGTTTTTGCAATAATAATATCCAATGCAGGACTTATAAATTGAATGGTTTGGATTAACCGTTGTAAGCCTACAAAAGATCCACGAAGGCCCAAAATTGGATGGGACTGGATGGATTAGGACTAGAGGGTAGCCTTTCCCTGTCGAATGGCACCATTTTCTCATACCTTTCCTTATGTGTGAGAAATACGGTTTAGAAAGATCAATCCCTAGTCTATTCTCTCCCTGTCAGTAAATGCAAGTGGAAGAGGGGGGGATGGAAACAGCCAAACAGGTCATGACCCAACTCAAGTCTTCGTCTTTTCACAACAAAATTGCTCAATTTAGATTCCTTCCCCTTTACACATGAGTGCGCGCAGGATAGTCCGGATCACCCAGTTATATAAAAAATAATTTCTAGAGGACCATAGTAGAACGCACGAACATCATTTTTGCCATCCTTTTTAAATTTCTTGCAAGAAGGTGTTAAATGTGTTACTCACAGCTATCGTGTCTGACCACATAGTTTTTGCAATAATAATATCCAATGCAGGACTTATAAATTGAATGGTTTGGATTAACCGTTGTAAGCCTGCAAAAGATCCACGAAGGCCCAAAATTGGATGGGACTGGATGGATTAGGACTAGAGGGTAGCCTTTCCCTGTCGAATGGCACCATTTTCTCATACCTTTCCTTATGTGTGAGAAATACGGTTTAGAAAGATCAATCCCTAGTCTATTCTCTCCCTGTCAGTAAATGCAAGTGGAAGAGGGGGGGATGGAAACAGCCAAACAGGTCATGACCCAACTCAAGTCTTCGTCTTTTCACAACAAAATTGCTCAATTTAGATTCCTTCCCCTTTACACATGAGTGCGCGCAGGATAGTCCGGATCACCCAGTTATATAAAAAATAATTTCTAGAGGACCATAGTAGAATTTATGAACACCTTCAAGAGAATTCCTGGAGCCGCCACTGGGCAGTAGTCGTTCCCAGTGGGGTCGCATCCTTGACGGGGGCGCCTTGACTCTTGACAATTAAAAACTGCTATGGTAAAATCGGTACACTTTGTTCTAACAAAGTAATGCCAGTCAGGGATTTTTTTTTTATTTTTATTGATAAAAGAAGTTTTATAAAAGAATCTCGATAAGAGTACACTGAGAAGGGTGAGGGGGACGTAACATCCAACCGAGGTTGAATGAAAGAAAAAGAAAGGAAAAAGAAACAACTAGAACAAAAGATTACAGAACCAAAATACCCAAATCCTTTATGCAGCCTAAGCGGATAACACCCAAGGGAACCAAATCCAAAACAGCCACCACAAGAGCCACGCGAAGATCAGTCCCCCTATGCCTACTCATGCCAGCCCAAACATCCTACTTCAACCATTACCATGCCAGAATACTGCCGCAACCTACCATCAAAATTCAGAAGGATCCTTTCTCTCAATAGATTACCTCCCATATCTTTTGAGAGAATGCTTTGAACTCATCTTCAATCATTTCTTTTAAGACTATTCCATCCTTCGGACGAATAGTTACTCCAAGATTTTTCCCGGTGGTCAATGTTACTATATAATCTTCCTGCATCCTTTTTTCTCTGCTGTTGACAACCTCTAGAGACGTTTGCGAGGGCCTAGACTCGGATTGCCGGTTTTTGCCCAAAGAAAGGGATCCAAGGTTGAAAGGAGACTTATCATTTCTTCTTATTTTCTGCGGGCCTTGCTTTAACTAGTCAGGGATTTTAATAAAAGCCGTCACGTAACGTATCAGTCGTTATGTAACTGGATTTTGAACCTCAGATACCGTTATTTACCTTATACAAACAAAACGGTCTAATATTGGCTAATATATGGCCGTGTCAAAGATCATTACATTTCCCAATATTACCGCAATTTAAAACGCTGCTGCTGGTGCTAATGCATCTCGGTTCGAGTTTCCAAAGGGGTTTTGGATCGATTAATATTCACTCCTGCTTTCTCCCATTGAGACTTTTCCACCTCCCTAGCTTTGTCCCTTCTGTTAATTTTTCCAATTCATCTGTACGGGAAATGGGACCGGTATGGTATATGAGCACAATAGTAAACGCCACTGAAAAATCAATCCAGTATTATTTTCCATGTCAAGTTAGATGCCCCCGAAATATCAAACCAGTGTGAATGGATTCCTTCACTATGCATTGTTAGAATCCACGAGTCCCAAATGTATATGAGTGAGTCTAGGGCTGTAAATGAACTGAGCCGTTCGTGAACTATTCGAGGCTCGACTCGGTAAAGGCTCATTCGAGTTCGATTCGATTACTAAATGAACTAAATCTGAACCTCAATTTTAGGCTCGTTTAATAAACGAGTCGGACTTGAACTTGACAATATTCGGCTCAATTAGGGTTGCGAACTTAGAATATATATGTATATCTCGTAAGAATCCCATATATAACCTTGAATATGTATAACTTTCACATACACATAATGAAAGTTTTATAATTTGTACATGTATAAACTTATAAATGTGTGGTAAACTTAAATTTTAATATGTTTTGATAATTTTATATATGGATAGGCTTCTTTATATACAAAATAAAAAAATTATTTGTAGTTCTAGACTTGTATGAGAGTATAAATATCTAGCATTTTTTCTCGCTAAGGCTCGTGAACAAGTTCGAGTTTGACTCAAATCTCGGCAAGCTCGACTGGAACTTGGCTCGTCAAATTTTCATTGAGTTCAAGGTCGGCTCGAGTTCGTTTAAAAACTTAATGAACGAACCTGAACATTTTAAAGCTTGACTTGATTCGGCTCGTTTACAGCCCTATGAGTGACTATTTAGTAGTTTGGGGACACGGCCAAGTGGTGCTCCAAAATCATTCTAACGCCACACATTTATGTGAAGCCCATACGTTTAGTAATGGAGCTCACGAGAATGTGCGAAGTTAGAGAGTCTTGGAGTACCACGTGATCTTGTTCCAAGAGCTCTGTATAATTAGACCTTTTATACTCCACTTACTTATTCCTGGCTCCCAAACCAAGGTCACCCTCTTCCTATAAATATCCAAAGACGTACTTATCCGCACAAACAAAACTCCTAAAAACCTCCTAAAGCCCAATCCTCCAATAAAAGTGTTGGTTTCTTGTGATATTTTAATATTAAAATCACGATTAACATTGCGGTGAATTGTAACCTATGTGCATGTGTGCTAGTTGGCAAACAAGCATTTATAATCGGATAGAAGAATCTTGGTAAAGACCAAGATAAGATTGCTTAGTTGGTTAAGCAAGGGACAAAGCATTAATGTGCTTTTGGAAAAAACGGCTGTGTTCGGTTTGCTATTTTAACCAAACTTTTTCATTTTAAATATTGAAATACCCTCCCACACAGGCCCCACCCCACCTCTTCCTCTCTCTCGCTTTAACTTTTGACCTATCAAAACGGGGCCCACTAGCCCCCTCACCCCAAAACCCAACCTCCAATGCATTGTCCTCCCTCTCTCTCAAACACAATTAGGTGGGACCGTGGAGAATAGAATATTAGTATTCCTACAAAACAACAATTTCAATGTCAGAGTGTTGAATATTCAATGGGTGAGGGTAGACCCCACTCAATTCGTTTAGAATCTGGCCAAAGCAGCCAAACGAACCAGCCTTGTATTGTAGTAATTTTTCCAACATGCATTTATAAGGAGGTGCAAATTTTCCTCTTCTGATAAGCTTTGGCCTTAGAAGCCAAAAAACATTAAAAACGAAATTGGAAAATAGTTGCCTGCATTAAATGTTTTTCTTGTCAGCTTCTTTCCATCATCCACTATATAATGCATGCATAAGGTGTTGTGTACGTAGAGAGCATTCCCATCCAAGAAAGCCGAGAGCCAACTCTCTTCTCCCTTTCAATTTTTCTCCTCTAAAAAACATTGTCAGTACGAGTGGTTTTGGACAAAGTGTAAGGGTATTATTTTGGTGGAGCTTTGGGTTCTCCTACTTGTGCAGAGTAGGTTCGAACCACACGATAAATTATTGGACTGTTGTATCCTGGAGGGGACAAGCCAGAGATTTTCTATTACACCGGTTTATTACCGTAGATGGCTTGAATTTCCTTAAAGAGAGTGAGATTTCCGTGCCTCAGCCTGTTAATTTGTCCGTTGTAATTTTAATTTTTGGTGTTTATTATTGTAATAACACCCACAAAAAGAACATGAGATTCTGTAAAAAAATTTCCCTCTCCATTTTCGGTCTCATTTCCCTCCACTTCATCACCCCCTCCACCCATGCAGCCAATTTCAATATCATAAACAACTGTCCCTACACTGTTTGGGCCGCCGCAACGCCTGGTGGTGGCCGCCGCCTTGACCAGGGCAAGAGTTGGACCATAAATTTTCAACCTGGAGCAACTAACTACCGGATATGGGCTCGAACTGGTTGCAGCTTTGATGAGACGGGCCGTGGCAACTGCCAGACCGGTGATTGCAGTGGGGTCCTCGAGTGCGAGGAGGACGGTCAGCCCCCTAACACACTAGCTGAATTTTCACAAAACCAAGGCATAGGCAAGGACTTAATCGACATATCCCTTGCTGCTGGGTTCAATGTTCCAATGGAACTCAGCTCTACTTCTCATGGGTGCACCGTCGTCATAAATTGCACTGCTGACATAATCGGGCAGTGCCCGCAAGAGTTACGGGCCCCGGGCGGGTGTAACAGCGCATGCATCGTATTCCGGACGAAAGAATACTGTTGTGATCCTGGAGATTGTAGGCCTAGTAATTACTCAAGGTTTTTCAAGGATAGGTGTCCAGACGCTTATAGTTATGGTTATGATGATGCGAGCATGTTTAATTGTCCTTTGGAAACCAATTACAGGGTTGTGTTTTGTCCTCCAGCGAGGAGTATACTATTACTTGTATGCGATGATGAAGAGTTATGAAACCGAATTTTGGAAATGAAAGCAAGACTAATTTGTTTATGGCAGAATAAATCTGACGTCCATTCTCCATATCTAAGCATGCATCCCTTCATTGGAACTTTTCATGAACTTTTCTCCTTTCAATTGACAAAAAATAAAAAAAAAATCACAGACGTCAGAATGTTATTTATTAATTTGCTTTCCTTTCTTTCTACTAGTTATTGTCATAGTACTAATTTATCTTTATAACTATCTTTCTACTAGTTATTTATTAAGTTTCTTTTCTACAAAAAAGATTACGAATGATTATGTTAAACCTTCAATAACGAATGCGGAAACGGGTGGTTCGCGGATTACCTTTAGTGAACTTTTACCGAACCGGATCTTTTGGTGGACAGATTACATACGACTCCAGATCACGTACTTAAACAACAACAATCTCCTGCGATGGAGTGATACTACGAGGTTCGAGTATCACCCTCTATTCCACGCGGTGCAAATGCTTCGAATCGCTCTTTAATGACAGAGAGAGAAAACTAGATAGAGAGTTTTCTAAAACTCAATAACGGATAATATTGCATGCATCTATGTTATGAATATGCTGCAGGAAATATATAGTGACATCCTAGATGCTTTAGAAGTCCTATAATCCTAAGAGTATAGGATTACTTCAACTTCTTCTATCATATCTCCAAGATATGATAGAACTCTATAATAAATGGGTCATCGGGTCATGCTCACATGGGCAACCCGATTTGGTCCCGGCCCGGCCCCAAATTCCAATAGATTCAAATCTCTACTCACTCGTAGACGCTACAGATTTATGGTCAACTGCAACAGCTCAATTAAGATAATAACTTTCTGATATGGACTTGGGTTTTTAGCCGTATGTTATCAATGTGTCAGATATTAAACACAATCTCCTAAGTTATAATGATCCACCAAGTTAACTGATCGAGTTAGGGTATCTTAATGGTATTTTATCATAGTTTTAAGTGCATTTTTGTAAGATGGCTTCAATCCTAGAACACAAGCTAGAGAATTACAAAGCTGGAAGCTAGATTTTATTTTTTGGGTCGTCTCGTCTTTTTCCTTGGGCCTTTTTGCTTGAAAGATTATTTGGTGCTCATGGAGCATTGTTTCAAGAATGGGTTGACACTTAACCCGTAGTCTGTCTAATTAAATCCTATTTCGTTTTGGGGTGGTTAGTTTCCTATGAGAAAACATTATTTCCACCGATCAATCACAGCGGTCCGTATGATTGTGTAGTAAACAATCACACGGACCACTGTGATTGATTTGGAGGAAACATTTGTTTCCACCGCCGGCGGAAATAACTTATTCTCGTTTCGTATTAACCTCTATATGGGATTTTTTCGATATATAGCTACTATTTTAGTCCCCACAAAACACACCAAGTTTCGATTTAGTCCTCACAAAATATTGTGTCAATTTCGCCCTTATAGTTTCAGACAAATTTCAATTTTGCCCTTCCGTCAAATTAATGACGGAAAATGCTTATGCGGCAAGCGGAAAATGTATATAATATCAGAAAAATGCAAAAAAATATTAATCTCCAAAAAAATGACGAAAATTACGAAAATCTTAAAATACCGTAAAAAAAAGTCATTAGGCAAAAAGTTTATAAAATTTGTCTAACGACTTTTTTTGGAGATTAATCATTTGTATCTACGAGAGGAATCAGAAAAGTACTCCCTCTGTCCCTTTTTAAATGATCCATATGGGAATACGTGCAATTTCAAACCCCAAAAAAATATATTTCTCTATATAACTTTTTAATTTTTTTATACCAAATTAAAGTGCTCATTGAGTACTTTAATTTGGTGCAAAAAAATAAAAAAATAAAAACGATATATGAAAGTACATTTTTAAACGTCCGCAAAAATACACGTTTCCCAAGTGGATCACTTAAAAAGGGACGGAGGGAGTATAAAAATATGAGCCGAAGTTAAAAAAAGTTCATATAAGACGACATATATATTTTTTTTGAAACGGCAATAAAATTTATTGAAGAAAACTACAATGGGTACATCAAGTTGGAGGGAGAAAAGAGAGAACCAAGCAATTTTTCCACTTTTCGAACTGAATTTTGACGATCCGAACCGTTAGATATGTTTAAAATGTGTTTTTAAAGAGCGTTTTTAACAAAAACTGATCAAATGAAGCCCTTCCGGGTATTTTTTTTGGACGAATCCTCGCGGTGGATCTTAAAAACACATTTTAAACACATCTAATGGTTCAGATCGTCAAAATTCAGTTCGGAAAGTGAAAAAATTGCTTGGTCCTCACTTTATTTAAAATGAGGGATCCCTCATTAGAAGTTGATCCTATATATATATATTTTTAACTTCGACCCATATTTTTATACTTTTCTGATTCCTCTCGTCGATACGAATTAATGATTAATCTTCAAAAAAGTCATTAGAAAAATTTCATAGACTTTTTGTCTAATGACTTTTTCCCGGTATTCTAAATTTTTCGTCATTTTTTCTGGAGATTAATTTTTTTTCCGGGTATTTTAAGCATTTTTCTAGTATTTTAAGCATTTTCCATCACTAATTTGACGGATGAGCAAAATTGAAATTCGTCTGAAACTATAAGGACGAAATTGACACAAAATATTTTGTAAGGACGAAATTGAAACTTGGTGTATTTTATAGGGTCTAAAATAGTAGATAAACCAACAAACAAAATACAATACATGTTTTGAATAACCTAAACACTCGAAAAATACGCCCCTATCAAGGAGCAAGCATAAAAAAACCAAAAACCAAAAATCCTAGGAGCCGCTCTCTCTATCTCAACTCTTCACAGCCCCACCATTGCAGCCCCTCCTTCCCCTCCCCCTCCATGGGTTGCACACCCTTTGGGCGGCGGGAGGGGAGGGACTAATCCCCTTTCTAGATCTGGTTTCCCCTTCCCCTTCTGCACCATATCCGCCTTCCATTCGCCAATCATTGGAACTTGGCGTTCCGCAGCCCTTGTTGGGCGTTACGATTCGTCTGCTCCTCCTTTGCAACCTTACGGGTTCCGGCGGCTTCTTAGGCCTCCGGTAGAGGCGCGTGACCGGTTGGAGGTTTGGCTAGAGATGGGCTGCTCAGCGACGAAGGGGAGTGTATTTTTTTTCTCGTTTCTTTTGTGTTTTGTCCGGCTTTAGGCCGGTTTTTGTCCGGATTTTGTCCGGTGTGTTCCGTTGGTTTGGTCATATGCTTTCTCGTTGTATTTCTGTGACCTATTGTCGTTAGAGTGTCCGATCTGTGGACTCCCAATCTTTCCCCATGAGAATCTTTGATGAATACTATCTCTCAACTTTTGACCAAAAAAAAAAAAAACACTCGAAAAATAGATCAAAGAACAAAGCTCCCCATCACAAGAAACCACCCAAAAAAAGCCACCACTGTAGACCCACTCCACCAAACACAGAGAGAACCCCTGTCCCGCGATAGCAATTGAGATGAAGACCAAACCCATAGCTACTGAACCTTTACTACCCAGACTTCTTGTGCCCTGTCAATCCCACGAGCTTGAACTTAACACCCTCAACCAGCCGGTTATCGGATTCTTAGAGAACTGGGCCAATTCGAACCGTGTGCAGTGCACCCTAATTTAAACAACTGCCGTAGCAAAATAGGGCAAATTAATCAAGAAGTGGCATGGAAAAAAATAGAAACTACCTGTTGTTGATCATACAAAAATAAGCACCAAATAATAGAATTACAATAGACAAATTAATCAGGAAGTGGCATCGAAATCTCACTCTTTTAAGAAGATTCAAGCCCTCTATAGTAAAATACCGATGCAAGAAATTTTTTATGACTTATCCTCTCCAGAATACACCAACCACAATTTATCGTATGACTTGTAGACGACTTTCATGTGTAATTTTTTAAGAGCATTTCCGACCAAAATTTCCTTTAAAACTCTATTTGGGGGGATCAAAATTAAAATTTTACATTCAAAAAGTGAATTTAGAGTGTTTTTCATACGTCTCTTTATCTCTATTTTTCATTTTCATTTCAAATTTTCTCACTTTTACTCTAATGATTGTGTAATTATGTTAATTTGAATACTTCTCTTTTTTTCGATTCACAGGTAGATTTGGAGGATCTTCCATATTCTTTACCCATACTCCAAATATAGAGTATCAAATTCTGTCCTTTCAATTAGAGAAACAAAAAATGGATTGGAGCTAGCTCCATTTTCCCTCCAAAATAAATAAATGAAGCCAAATCCCAAATATGAAGAATATAGAGTATGGATTATTGGGATACTCCAAAGCTGCCCCCAAGGAGACGTTAAGTCGATGTGACTCAAACACGCAAAGAAAATAAGGCCGGACAGACGTCAATCCTTTTCGCTTGTAAAAATAGACCACTAACAGCAAGACTTAAAAGTCCAAGTCTATCTTGGGGGCATGTAGAAAGGGGACTCACTACATGAGTGTAGTGAGTCTCATCTGACCATCTATCTTGGTACCGACGATTCGGGTTTAATCCGAACTTCAAATGATCCGAACCGTTTATTGTTTAGGTTCAAATCCGAGCGTTTATTATCGAGATGGACGGCCAGATGAAATTACTACACCCCTGTAGTGAGCCCCCTCTCTCACTACAGACCCCTTGTTCCCTTTTCTAGGTCCAATTTGCCGGGCATGGGAAAACTACTCCAGGATTGTGGGGGGTTTCTTGTGCCTTTCCCATTGGAGTAGTAAGATTCTCTTTGAGATTAGTTTTTGTTTCTTCTAATTATTTTCCCTTTTCTAGGTCCAATTTGCGGGGCATGGGAAAACTACTCCAGGATTGTGGGGGGTTCTCGTGCCTTTCCCATTGGAATTGTAAGATTCTCTTTGAGATTAGTTTTTGTCTCTTCTAATTATTATGAAGATTCGTAGCTAGGTTTAATTATCTACTTTACTGGGAAAAAATATTAACTTACCAAAGCAAGATACATTATATACGTATAAAATATTAATTTATATATATTAATATTATACGGTCCGGTTTGGTTCTAACTGTGGTTTTTAAATTGAGAACCAATAACCAAACCATAATTACTGGTTCTTATTTTTTTAAAACCATAACCAGACCATTGAACTGCATAACCTAACCAAATAGAACGGTTTGGTCCAGATCGGATCGGTTTAACGGTTATATCAGTTTTTTTGTGCACCCCTAATGCGTGGGTCAGACACTTTAATTAATTTTTTGTCTCTTTAATTTTGGGATTGGGTTCAATTTTAGGGGGTTAGGGTCTTTGGGGTAGATTATACTGGATTTAGGCATTTTGGGTTTAGGCACTTAGGGTGCACTTTCCAATTATAGGGTCTTTTGTAGTTTAGACATTTTCATAGGATACCCTAGTATTTTAGGCAGGGTACCCTAGGGTTTTAGACACTTTTATAGGATAACCTAGGGTTTTAAGCTCTTTCATAGAGTACCCTAGAATTTAGGTTTAGGCACTTTCATTAGGTTTGGGGGTTTAGGCACTTTCATAGGGGTTTAGGGGTTTAGGCACTTTCATGCGCTATCGGGGGCATTTTTGGAATGTGTAAGTGATTTGTTCTCTTGGCATTAAAAAATTAGTTTGTGTCATATTTTCATGATTAACTCATATACCATGTCCTTGTCAAAGAAAGACCCCTTTTTGTAATATAATGGCAAGTTGGTAGATATTCAGCGTTTTGTAATAGATAATTCAACCTTTTGTAATATAGTGGCACGATATGTGCCGATTGCTCATTGTTGTCAGGATGAGCTGCTTGATTATTAATTTTTTATAATATAAATTATGTTTCTTTTTTTGAAATTTTTTTAAAAACACTTATCCAAAGAGAGATATAGGTAAGTCTAGAAAATTTTACTATTGTATTTTGTGGAGAACTGTGATTGTGATACCAAACCAAATAGTAGTTTTCATGGTGCAATTGTGCACGCTTGAGCTGAGAATTTTTTTTCTCTTTTGTTCAATTTGTTATTCTCTTCCTAATTAAACTGAATTAAATAACCACATCAAAGATCAACTATAACCCATCATGAAATACCTAATGGTTTCCCAACTACTAACAGCTTACACACGGAAAAAATAAAGAAGAAAAATAGGACATAGACGAAAAAAAGCAAATGAAATTATCCAAAAGCTAGGGAAAATTATGCTAAAGGCTATAGGGAACCAAGGGAGGTAGTGATGAGAATGAAGAATATTTCCTAAGTTTGGCTTATAATTATGGCCATGATATTATCAAAGCAACTCCCTAAGACTTGGTCAACTTTTTAATCCAAAAAAGGGCTTCTACCTGGAGAATCAAAGCTTCTACCAGTAGAAACTTGAAAGGCTTCAAAGGGCAGACTAATCATGTTTCTACTTGTAAAATTCATGCTTCTACCTTTAGAGCTGCTAGGTTTTTCAGATTTCTTGTTTGCTTCATTCTGAACTTCAAAATTTGTGATTGTGGATGCAACACAAAAGTGTAGCATTTATAGAGGTGTTGGTCATAATTGTCGAACATGCAAGGGCAAAAGTGAGGCAAATGCGATGAATTCCAATCATATACTTACTCTTGACGGCTGTGGCAGTACTGTGGATGTTCTTGATGACTTGAGGTTAAATTTTGTTTTTTTGTTTTTTGGGTACATTTTTTGTGGTAGTTATATATAATCACTCAGCTAAATTAAATTTTTTTGTTGCAGGTGATACATATTGTGATTTGAAGACAACCATAGTGCTCAATTTAAGATGTATGATAGCTAAACACATGGGCTTTGATTCTTAATTCCAGGAGAGGCGATGTTTTTGTTTTCTAGAGCTAAAAGTACTAGCCGTTGATACTTTTTTGGGCAATGATTTTTTGAGGTTTGTGTTTAGAATTTTAATCTGGATTTGGGATGAATAAATTGAAGGGCCTGACATCTCCTGAGAGCGAAGGACAAAGGGGTCACTTTGTCAATGAGTGCATTGATTAGTCGTGCCCGTACAAAAAGTACAAAAAGTCTTCGTGGCATTATCGGCTCCCTAAATCTAAATGGGGCTCTTGACTATGTTGACGCTGTAAAAATTCATCTAATTTAATGTTTTCCTATTTTTTGAGACCTGAAATACCTAAGTTCACTGTACAAATTGTTCTCATTTGATACTATATATGGCAATACATTCATAAAAATCAAGTGGCATCATCCACCCGAATACTGAATTATAACCAGGCAAAACGTTACAAGTAATTATCACATGGCCTCCCGGAAGGCCCGTTCGTTTGAAAGGAAAGAAAGGAAGTATGAGAAACGTCTAATTTGTGTGCATTTGGTGGCTGTTTTGTTAGCAAAAATATTGTGGCACCTATATCTCTAACTTTTCCATTTGGATTAGTTTTTGCCTAAGAATTGATCTACCAAAAACGACAAGATTTTGTAGGAATCTTGTTTTTGGAATCATTTCTTATAGAATTAAACTATTGCTTTTGCGAAATGAACACTTGCAGAAAAAAGCTTTTCATTTTCCTTTACTTCACTTCACTAATAGTTTCTCAAGAACTATTTTCCGCATCAATTTCTTTTGACAAGTGAAAGCTACCGAATGACATTCGGAATTTCTCATGGAAAAATGAAAACTTTTTTTTATGTAATCAAGTTTACCCTACGTAAGTCCTCGTCCTAGTTGGTTTAAATTATTAGTTGGTTTAAATTATTACATGTACTTTATCTTGAAATTTGAAAAAATCCATCAATACCCTTATACCCCTTTCCCTGTAAAACCTAATTGAACTACACCCATATGACCACTCCATAGAAAGTTACAAACACTAGATGAAGAACAAACAATTATAAATCATGAGCCTCTGAGGAGAAGAAGAGCCCACTGGATGAGGTAGGGAAAAAAAAAAAAATGGAACCATTGGTTTACCTGACGAACTTCTAGACCACATATTCTCTTTCCTATCCCTTTAATATTTCTTCTCAGTTGCAAAGCCTTTGATACCCTCAGTACAACGAATTATGTCCGTTCACAGAGGGAAAAATCTGTGGTACGCCCCCTTGAAAAGGGGCGTACATACGCCCCATTACGCATGTTTTTTTATTTTGTTACGTATCATTTTGGTGATTGTTTTACTTTTTTTTTTTTTGGTAGATTAGCATAAACAATAACGTGAATAGTGAATTTTTTTAAAACCATACGTAACAATTACCAAAATCATAGGTAACAAGTAGAATACGTAATGGAGTGTAACTGTTTATACCCATTTTTGGTATTTGTACGGGGATAAAATCCACGTATGGTCTTGATCACGTGCCTTCTTGATTGAACCCCAAATCTGCAAAACAGACAAGGGTTAGAGCACCTTTGCCTCTCGTTGGCAAAGGCCCTCCGATGCTTAAGTTAGTACTGGGTTACTAATTAACCAAAGAACACAATGCGTATAACTGGGTGTTACAGCGTACCTCTTGTCATGGTTTTTGCCTTGTATTTATAGATGTAGATGCCTCATGAATTTTGGCATCTCGTGCCTCCTGTTTCCTATTAGGTTTAGGAATCCTTTTCCTAATAGGACTTTCCCATTAGGCACGAGTTTCCATATCCTGCTAGATCTCGTCTAGCAGAGGTCTTTCTTTCCATATAGGATTCTTTCCTATATGGGGCATACTCCTAGTCACATTAGGACTCCCCATATCAATCCCTTACTTTACGGGATTGCTCCTTATCTCACAAGGAGTCGCTGTAGAATATTCTGGAATGTCTCACCGCCTTATTCGTGGTGGTGCCGTGCTTCCACGTAGCTCGGAATAACTCGTACATAGCTCAGCTCATCACGCCGAGCTGAATTATGTATTCCAGAATGCTGTTCAAGCTATATACGTAACATACCTAGCTCGGCCATATAGGGGACATCCCTTTATGTCTCATGCCGAGCTAGTGCATCCTGACTTATTAGTTTACTTTTATTATTCTGACCTTATTCATGATCAGTACAGCTCGGTCACAGGGATAGGGCTTCCCTACGCGGTGCCGAGCTACCCCCCCTCTCGTGGCGAGTCATAACGGCACGTGTTATGCCTTTTACTAGGGTGGTCAGGTTTTACCCACTCCAATTGCTCCCCAGCTTTGTCACTGCTGCTATTCATCAATAGTGCGCAGAGCTTCAACGGCTCCTGATGCACTTCCTGCACGCTTCCCCCTCACGTGGGGAGCAGGGTTATTTTCGCATTAAATGCGAAGTGACCCGTTGGTGGCTCGGATAAGCCCAAAGGACGATTCTACTGACGTTTTGTATACATCACGCCCCACTTTTATGGGGTTTTGGGCGGGATAATCACTATCCTACCCCTAAACCCTTCCCCTCCTCGCTTACTCTATTCTCACCAGAAGAAAAGAAAAGGAGAGAAAATTCCATTCCGCCATTTTCGCTATCCAAGCTTTCTGTTCATCTTCTTCCTCTTCCCCTGGGTTTCAACAGTGAAACCCTAGCCATGGGGAAACATAGGGCCCTCCTTAGTACCCCAGAGAAAATAGCGGAATTCCGTACAAAATACGAGATCCCAAATGATGTTCAATTCCGTCTGAACAATCGTTATGACCTAGTTGAAGAAGGTCAGGACGAAAATAAAATTCACATCCCCCTTATTTTTATCGTGGAGGGAGGCCTCAGGTTCCCCTTGCATCCTTTCTTCAGGGAGGTCTGCAACCGTTGCAGACTGAACCCTATGCAGCTGTGCCCTAACTTTGTTAGGGTAGTTATGGGCACAGTTGCCCTAAACAGGTTGCTCGGCCTACACCTGGATTGGTGGGACTTACACTACCTATACAGTGTAGTCCCCACAGCAGAGAACAACTATTATTTCAAGGCCAGAGACCCAGATGAAAAACTTATCACCGACCTGCCCAACTCCTCAAAGGGCGAAGCGGATGACTACCTCGTTGTCACTGGCAATTGGGAGCCAAGGGATGCTAAGGGGAACACTATTGGCTATGCCTGCCCCACAGCCACATGCTGACCACGTTAGTATTCAGTCCTAGCATACCTGTCTATTTCTCATATCTCTTGATTTCGTTTCATTTATCATCCTTTCTGTACTGTTTTCTCTGTTTGCAGCAAGCAACCTCAATCACGGTGGCCGTTTGATCCACGACAATCTTCACCGCGAGGACATCGCTCGGGCTCTGTATTTCGACGGATTCGAGCCCACACCCGTGGGATTGGGCCGAGCTTCCCACCTGCTGTTGGACTACACCCCAACTTACTGGGGTGGCATAAGAAGAATATGAGAGCCAAGATCATGACATCCCTGGCCTCCAGCTGCTCCGTTGACTGGTCCACGCCAGCCGGCCGAACAGAGAAGCACTAGACCGCGAAGAGGTCGGTCTAGAAGGGGAGCTAGGCGTCCTCGAGCGCCAAGGGATTTACAGCAGCAAGTAACCTTTGCTCACATCCCTGAGATCCCCACCGCAATCCCAATCCTCACCGGCACTGACTTAGAGCCGTCTACTTCCGGCAAGGTAGTAGTAGAAGAAAGAGAAGAAGAAGGAGAAGAAGAAGGACTCGATCACCGCGCTGTTGTCCGTTCTCTAGCCGCGCAATCCGCCCTGTTAGCTGATTTGGATTCTTCAGGCTATTCACCTTCACCAGACCGAGAAGAGATGCCTCTTCAGCCAATAAATCTGCTCGACGAGTTGAATCTAGGTGCCCCTCCTTCACAGGCCCCTCTTGCTTCCATCTCCCCCAGCTGCCACCACCGTCGTTCCTCCTTCTCAGCAAAGGGACAAAAGGCCCGTGGAGGGTCCTCTTGACGCCGAGCCTCCACTCCAAAGGCGAAGGACGGGGGGTTCAAGCTCTAGCCGTACGATGGCAGACTCTCCTCCTTTAGTGCAGCCATGGGCTCCCCCTCTTGCACGCCCTGACGGCACCTCTCTCTCCATGATCGACAAGATCTCTTCAGTGGACGTTGCGTATGGTGTCTCCCGAGCTGCTCTTCTTCCCCTGGACATGGACAGGGAGAAGAACAACTCGTATGACAGCCTCATGAAGTCCATTTTCCAGTCCAGTGCCAAGGTACAAAAGACTCTCTTTCCTTTACTTTTTTGTTGCATTGAATTTCCATTCTTTCCTGTTCACTATACTGTGTCTTGTAGATTATGCAAAAGGCATCTGTGGGTCTGGAGAGAGCTAAGGTTGCCGAAAAGGAGCTGAAGACAGAGCAGAAGAGAGCGGAGAGAGCTGAGAGAGCTGAGAAGGAGAACGCTCAATATGCTCAGTCTCTGAAGGAAGTTCGGGAGGAAGTGGAGGCACTGAGGAGGGAGAACGCCAATCTGAAGAGAAGGTCTGAGGAGGTTGAGCATGATCTTCGTGATCAGTTGGCTGCTGCGGAGACCAGGGCGAAGGCTGAGTACGACCGAGCGGTGGTGGTGATTACTGATAACTACCGAGCTCAGATGCCGGCGGTGAAGGACGCTGTCTGGGGGATGGCTTGGCGGCGGTGCCTCAGCAAGCTCGGCGTAGACGAATCATCTCCCCACTGGGTTAACATGGAGTTGCCGAGCGAGACAGCTGCTGCTCAGGCTCATCTGGACGTTCAGCCTCAGCCTATCCCCGAAGCTCAACCTGGGCTCCTCCTAGAGCAAAACCAAACAGCTAAAGATATTACCGATCTGACCGTTCTTGAAGATGGCACTGCTGAAGGTATTGCTGGAGGCGACAATCCTGACCCCAATCTTGCCACTGTTGCCGAAGGGCACAGTGTAGAGGCCTAATGCCTGTATTACTCCCCTGATAAATCTGAACTTGGTGTTTGACCCTGCGTGGTCTTGCTCGGCTGTCTGTGTCCCGTTGATACTTTGGTACTTCTCTCTTGGTTTTAAGTTTTTCGTGTTATGTCTTTTCGTACTTTAGAGTTACTGTATCAGTGCAAGTGAGTTTCTTCGTACTCAATGACTTTGTTCTAACAAGTGTTTTCATACTTGAGTGTTTTGCAGTATTTGGTGCAGATCTAAGTGTTTTTATACGTTAGAAATTCTTTGCAATATTCGTTGCAAATCTAGTAATTGGTTGCAACATTCGTTGCATATCTAGGTTTCTTCATTCTTAGAAGTTTGTTGCAATATTCGTTGCGAATCTTAGAGTTTTGTTGCAATATTCGTTGCATATTTCTAAGTTTCTTCATACTTAGAATTTTGTTGCAATATTTGTTGCATATTTCTAAGTTCATTCATACTTAGAATTTTGTTGCAATATTCGTTGCATATTTCTAAGTTTCTTCATACTTAGAATTTTGTTGCAATATTCGTTGCATATTTCTAAGTTCATTCATACTTAGAGATTCCAAGTGTCTTCGTACTTGGATTTATTAACATGTTTGGAATACACACACTCTCTGCTCCCCAATAGGAATCCAAATTTGAGACAAATCAAAACCGCAAATGAGAAAAGGTAAAATCTGATTAATGCTTGAAATATCAATAAAGACAGAGATTTGAATAACTGATGTTGGTGATTTTATTCGTAATCCCAACTAAGTACTAAAAAGATGTGATTATATTCGTAATCATATAGGCAAATTACTGGTAAAACTTTCGTAGGTTCTGGACGTTCCATGGCCGTGGTACTGGATTTCCGTCCAGGTCGGCCAAACGATAGACCCCAATGCCAGCAATCCCTACAATCTTGTATGGGCCTTCCCAGTTCGGCCCAAGTTTGCCATCTGAGGATACCTTGGTGTTGGCCAATACTTTCCTCAGAACCAGGTCTCCCACCTTGAATTCCCTTGGCTGCACTTTCTTATTGTAGCTTCTTCGTAGCTGTTCCTGGTATGCTGCTAAAGTAATAAGGGCACGTTCTCTCTTTTCTTCGGCAAGGTCGAGCTACTCGGCCAGGGCTTTGTCGTTGCCTCCTGATTCTACAAGAGCAGTGCGATTGGTCGGCAAGCCGATCTCCAATGGAATTACTGCCTCTGTCCCATAAGCAAGGGAGTACGACGTCTCTCCCGTAGATCACCGAGGTGTGGTTCTATATGCCCAAAGTACGGCAGGAAGCTCGTCGGGCCATTTCCCCTTCTTTCGTTCCAACCTCTTCTTAAGACTCTTAAGGATGGTCTTGTTTGAAGCTTTTGCTTGCCCGTTACTCTGTGGGTAGGCTGGGGTTGAGTAGTAGTTCCTAATGCCGTACTGGGCACAAAAAGCCTTAAACTTCTTGCCGAACTGGGACCCATTGTCTGAGATGATGGAGTAAGGTACTCCAAACCTTGTAATGATCTTGTTCGAAAAGAATTTCTCCACCATGGCTTCTGTGATTTTTGCCAAGGCTTCACCTTCTATCCACTTAGTGAAATAGTCCGTGCCAGTGAGAAGGAATTTTCGTTTCCCTGTTGCCATGGGGAGAGGACCCACGATGTCCAATCCCGTTTGTGCAAATGGCCATGGGCTTGTTAAAGGAAGAAGATCCTCTGCTGGAGCTCGGATGAGAGGGGAATACCTTTGGCATTTCTCACACTTCTTGACAAAAGTTTTTGCATCCTCTTGCATGTAAGGCCACCAATACCCCTGGGATATTGCTCGGTGGGCTATGGACCTTCCACCAGTGTGTCCTCCACATGTCCCATCATGGATCTCATGGAGGAATCTTTGGACTAGAGCTGGATGCACACATAATAAATATGGACCAAGAAAAGATTTTCTATAGAGCTTACCTTCTGGAGAGAGCCAGAAACGTATTGACTTGGTTCTAACTTTGTGTTCTTCCCTCTTGTCTTCTGGCAAAGTCCCATCTCATAGGTATGCCACTATGGGGTCCATCCAGCTTGGTCCTAGTTCTGTCTCCATAATCACCCCTACTGTTTGGCCGATGCTCGGCTATCTCAAGTAGTCCACAGTCACTGTATGACGGTACTCTGTCTCGATTGCTGACCCCAAGCATGCTAGAGAGTTTGCATGTGCGTTCTTTCCCGAGCTGATTTGCTGGATATGGACCTCTTCAAACTGGTCAAGTAAATCTTTGGCCGCCTCAGAATATGCGACCATCTTCTCGCTCTTTGCAGCGTACTCTCCTGAAAGTTGATTAACAACTAGCTGTGAATCGCAAAATACTCGTAACTTACTGACCTTGAGTTCTAAGGCACTCCTGAGTCCAGCGAGCAAGGCTTCGTATTCTGCCACGTTATTGGTGGCACTGAACCCTAGCCGTAGTGCCTGTTCCAGTATCAGCCCATCTGGAAAGAACAACACCACCCCTGCTCCTGACCCTTTGCTGCAGGCCGACCCATCTACGTATAACCTCCATTCTTCTGGATATAGCTCGGCTATTCCCGCTGGCCGCTCAGGGTTAATGCTTTTCTCCTTCTCGTGGAGAGTTGGTGGCGGTGGAGCCACCGTTGGAGTGAACTCTGCAATAAAGTCCGCCAAAATTTGCCCCTTTATTGTCGTCCTTGACTGATAGTCGAGGTCAAACTGGCTCAACTCAATGGACCATTTGGATATTCTGCCAGAGAAATCTGCCTTCCTAAGCAAAGCCCTTAGTGGATACTCAGTAAACACAGTGATGGGATGCTGTAGGAAGTAGTGTGGCAGCTTTCTTGAAGTAGTGACCAGAGCATATACTAATTTCTCCAATGGTAAATACCGTGTTTCGGCGTCTAACAAAGTCTTGCTTACAAAATAGACTGGAGCCTGCTCTATCCCCTTTATTCGTAGGAGAACCGAGCTGACCCCTGCTCCTGACCCTTTGTTACAGGCCGACCCGTCTATGTATAACCTCCATTCTTCTGGATATAGCTCGGCTATTCCCGCTGGCCGCTCAGGGTTAATGCTTTTCTCCTTCTCGTGGAGAGTTGCTGGTGGTGGAGCCACCGTTGGAGTGAACTCTGCAATAAAGTCTGCCAAAATTTAACCCTTTATGGCAGTCCTTGGCTGATAGTCGAGGTCAAACTGGCTCAACTCAATGGACCATTTGGATATTCTGCTATAGAAATCTGCCTTCCTAAGCAAAGCCCTTAGTGGATACTTAGTAAACACAGTGATGGGATGCTGTAGGAAGTAGTGTGGCAGCTTTCTTGAAGTAGTGACCAGAGCATATACTAATTTCTCCAATGGTAAATACCGTGTTTCGGCGTCTAACAAAGTCTTTCTTACAAAATAGACTGGAGCCTGCTCTATCCCCTTTGTTGCGCATTCTTATTTCAACACGCTTCCTTGCATCAGTTGGTATCAGAGCCTACACTCAATTCCGGATCATGGCGCAACAAGGAGTTCGTTATGGTCGTTATGCTGTTGCTGAAGATGTGTATGAACGAAGTAAAGCTGCACGAGAAGCACGAATAGAGGCGCGATTCCAACAATTAGAACAGCATGTGTCGGACGCGATTGACGCCCTAGCCGACTAGATTGCTCCCCTAACTGTTGAGGGGAATCCACCTCGCCGTCGTGTTGTTATACCTCGGTTTCCGAAGGACGAGGAGGTGTCGGATGACATTTCTATCACCAAACCTTTGGCAGGTAACTATCAGCCAAGGGGGAGGACAAGAGAGGCTACCATTGAGTGGCCTTTCACTTCAAATACTATTCCAGACCCAGTAGTGGATTGGAGTAAGCCACCAGTTTTTGACGAAGAACCGGTGGAGAAAATTATAGAAAATAAAAAAAAGTTGCAAAAAAAGGTGGTTTCTATGTTGGCGTTGTTGGAAACAGATGTAGAAGAATCAATTAAATTTGATTCTTATGAAAAGCTTGAAGACGGTGAAGTTGACAAGAGTGTTGACAAACGTACTAACGAATATGTTGAGCCGTTTTGGGAATTTGTTGAAGACACTAAAAGTCCATTTGTTTCGATCGAGAAGGAAGGTGAATTTGCTTTGTTAATGAAAATTATTCCTTCAGAATTTCAAGATTTCTTTGTGAAATTTGGGTTCGGAAAAATCAACTTGAAGTACAAGATCAATGCGGACAAGACTCGATGACTTCTACTGTATAAACTCGAGGACGAGTTTCTTCAAAGTCGGAGAGAATGATGCAGAATGAAAAATTAATATTATTTAAAATAGCTTTTTGAAGTTTTCCTTATTTCAATTTTAGTATTTTGTTATAAGATTACTAATATGGAGTTATTTAGTTTCTTAATTTTAGGTTGATTCAGTTTCCTATTTTATGTTTTCTTGTTTTACAAGAATTAGGGTTGCTAGCTAGTATTTTATTTCCTTTTTAGTTTTAGGGTTGCTGCTAGTATAAATAATTGATGTAAGCCTTAGGGAAAGGGAGTTGTTTATGATTATTAATGAAAATTTGAGAGTTTATGATTATTAATAAAACAAACAAGTAAAACGTGATGCAGGTGGTCGCGCTTGTTAGAGCTGCCTACGTACCTCATTGTAAGGATCAGACCAGCGTAGTTCATCGGGGCAATTGCATATGCAAAATGATGGATCATGTGACTACAAGAGTTATAGAAAACTTACCTGATTTGGATTGTGAAGGTGGCCACCTTGTTCTTCAACGAGGAAAAAACAAATGATGTTAATAATGAAGTGAGTCAACAGCCATGGGTAGGTCGACTACTCAGTAGGTTAAATTCTCGGGGAACCAGAGCCAATCAATTTTCGTGACCATCCAAGACAAAGCAATAAGGCTGTTGAAATTGATTCGAGCGAAACCCGTGAAGGTTCCCAAAAAAACTGGTTTAAGCGAAACCGGTTAAGGTTCCAAAAAAACTTTTTTAAGAGAAACCTGTTAAGGTTCCCAAAAAACTTTTTTTAAGCGAAACCCGTTAAGGTTCCCAGAAAACTGGTTTAAGCGAAACCCGTTAAGGTTCCCAAAAAACCTTTTTTTTTTTAAGCGAAACCCGTTAAGGTTCCCAGAAAACTTTTTTTTTAAGCGAAACCCGTTCAGGTTCCCAAAAAACTAGTTTAAGCGAAACCCGTTAAGGTTCCCAGAAAACTGGTTTAAGCGAAACCCGTTAAGGTTCCCAGAAAACTTTTTTTAAGCGAAACCCGTTTAGGTTCCCAAACAACTGGTTTAAGCGAAACCAGTTAAGGTTCCCAAAAAAACTGGATATCGGGATTTTAAAATTTCCATGGAAAGCTGATTCAATGCTGAAGATACTTGAAACACATATGAGTGTGTCGTGTAGCACAAAAGTATACCGTGCGGCGTAACAGGAGTGCCGTGTGGTGGAGTTGAGACTTGTATATCGTGCGGCGCAGTAGGCGTACCGTGCGGTTGAGAAACAGTGCCGTGCGGCTCTGGCAGTTGTAGTACTCAATTCATAACCACCCGAAACTTCTTGATTTGCCCCTTATTCAAAACTTTTCAAACTTTAAGTTGGTTACACAGAGAGAGAGTGAACCGACTCTCTCAAACCAAACTTCTTCTTCTTCTTTCTCTTATTTTCCCCAAATTCTTCTTCCTTCTTTGTCCAAGTTCACCCGAAATCACATTATTTTGTCCGAAATACTTCGGCTATGGCCTATTCTGGTGAGGAATCCGATCGATTTTCATCATCCAGTGGTGGTACGGCGTCGTCGTCGTCTGAGAAGGAGAGTACACCGTCTAATGCAACCGGTAGTGACTCACCTGCGGCTATTCCGACCGAGATGGTTTCGGCTACAGTAAATCCAGTGCAAGAGACATTTTGAGAGACACCGATTGAGGCTGGGGCGACGTTCTCTGTGCCGGAGAGAGTAACAGAGGGACTCGATGGAGCTGTGGGGGACCCGGCGGCGGCTGTGGGTGATCCGGCAGTGGTTGTTTCGGCCGGGAGTGGTTCGGTTTCTACAGATCTGGTACTTGCTGCGGCCGAATCAACTCGGGCCGTTGATGAAGAGGCAGTGGGGGCTACTCCGGCGATGCCCCCTAGTGTTGCCGTGCCTCTTGAGGGTTCCATAGATGCTCTGGGTACCACGGTGCCGTTGGTGGAAATCAGGGGACTGATAGTGTTGCACGGCACTCTCGAGGTACTACAGGTGTTGATTAGAGTACTGCGGCCATGGATCAGAGCACTACAATGACAAGCTCTGCTATGCAAGAAAGTCTAGAGGCCATGGACATTGATACACCAGGTATGGGTACTCCGCTTTCTGATATTGCTATGACTCTTGGCGGTCTTGATGTTGTAGTAGAAAAAGCTAGTGCCCCGGATGGTGGGCCCTAGACTGGTACTATACTGAGTGCTGTTTTGAGAGCTATCCTTGTGACCGAGGTTCCTGTTGGTGGTGAGCGTGTAAAATCCGGTAATTTTAATAATTAAGTTGTTAATTTGAATCAATTACATATATATATATATTTATTGCCATGATAAATGTGTATTAGTTTCCATGTATTTTAATTCCTTAGTTATCATTTCCCTTTATATGGATGCATATAAATATTACTCCCATGTGCTAATAATATAAGATTTCCTAAGATGTAAATTACCTAATCAAGTTTGCCTATTTGGGATTGGTTTTCTAACCAAGAAAACAAGTCTTACCATATTATACCTTTCTCCAAAAATCCCACTGCGTAATTGGATTCCAACATTCCAACTTACAAATACCTTTTGATATCCCACTAATTAGTTGGTTTTCCTTAAAAATGCACCTTCACAAAATCTCCTTAACTATACCCCCTCCTTTCCTATTTTATTATCTCTTCCTGTATAACTTCACTACTTCCTTATTCCTTTCTTTCCCTATGTCAATCTCTCACGGATCTTTGATTTTCCACCCATAACATTAACCCACGACAAAATAACCCTCTCCAACGCTCACTCTCGATTCGACTTTCTCTTGTGCGATTTCTATTCCGAAAACTCAACCGTCAGTGACTTTAAATCTTCTTACGTTCGTAGAGCGCTTTAACTTCGGAGGAAAGGTAGGACATTAAATCTCACTTTTTACTTAAGTATACTATTTTTTTTGTGTTTCAGTGTATCCATGTGTATCTAGATATAATGGTGATATGGATATGAGGTGAAATCATTTGTTGTGTTTGTTTTCCAACCGGTAAGGTTTTGTAAGTCTAAAATGGAACCAAGAGACGAAAACCATTTTTCTTGCGCGCTGCTCTGTTCAGCTAATTTTCGGGTATTTCTGTTTGGATTTAGAGAAAACGTAAATCTTCGAAGTTGTAGATCTCGAAACATTAAGCAACTTCCATATAGAATTCGTTTCAATCCGAGGTTCGTAGAATTAACTGTGATTTTTCGAAGTTGGCTAAATTAAACAGTTTCGGGACAGATTCACTGTCTAGCTTAAAACGCTATTTCGCTTCGTTTAGGACTGGATTTAGGCTTCGATCAAAACAGTGAACTTGTGTCAAATTTGATGAAATATCCTACTGTAAAATGTCGTGATTTTTGGAGACCGTTTACAATTTTTAGTGGCTAGATTTATGACTGACACATATGGGCTCGAGAGAGTCGATCTTCATTAAATTTTCTGTTTGCGCTATAATTGGATGCATGTGTTTGTTTACCGATGTTACTGGCGTTTTGTGAAACCGTTAAATTTGTGTGAATAATTATTGTGGTTAAATTATTAGATTGAAAAGATTAGTGTTCACTTATCGGATTTGGGGAATGGGGTGTGTCCGGTATGGGTCTTGAGCCATGCGCAGTTATACTTTTAGGTAGCTTTGCTGTGTGATCGGGCGCCGGAAGTATACTGTGGGTGGGAATCGATGCCGGATAGAGATTGATCAATGGGTGATCAATCGTGAGCCGTGCACAGTATGCCCTGAGGTGACTTTGCTGTGTGATCGAGCACCTGAGTATACTGTGGGCGGAAGCCGTTGATGGAAATTATCTTATTCGAAGTGGGAACGAAATTTGTGAAACCTTGAGTTGATGATGGAGTATTAAATCTACTGAATTTATTATGTTGAGAAATGTTGTTCTATGTCTTAAATTAATGTCTCATGTGTTTTAGCTGCTGCATGAGTATATTTTTGTAAATGGGTAGTTTTGGTGTCCTATTGAGTGTAATTTTACCACTCACGGTGCTACTTTTGTGGTCTCTGGCGTCCCCAACGCCAGGTACAGAAGGAGAAGAGGAACCGCTTGCTGAGTTCGAGGGAATGGAGTAGCAAGAAGGTTATGAAGTGTCGGAGCCGTGGTTGTACCAGTAGATCTCTAGCTAGATGGCTCTGTCCTTTCCTTTCCGTTGAATTTTTAAATAAATGTTTAAGTTTTCCAGACAATGTTAAAGTTCTTTTTGTTCTGGGTTGTAATAAGAAAGCTAACTTTTAGCTTTCCGTTAAAAAAAGATTATTAAGTATTCTTTGGAATTTTAATTAAGTTGGTATTTTATTTAAATAAATTTTGGAATTTATTTATTAACGTACCCAATTTTCGGGGCGTTACAGAGCGTACTGTGACTGAGATTCCGGTGACTCAGAGAGGGGTAGGAGACAATGACGTACATGTAGAGGATGTTGTGGGTAGTAGTACTGACAGTGAGGAGACACCTCCAGTGTGACGTATCGCTTCGGGTCCCGCTATTGCAATTGGTACTACTAGAGTACCAGAGGAGAGTGCTGATAGGGAAGCTGAGGCTTCAGAGCCCCCACTGTTTGTTCCTCTGGTTGGTTCTTCTCCACTGTTTGTATTCATGTTTTGCAACAGTCTCAGAAGTCTCTCGGTGGCTATGGAGGTTGCTTGACCGACCAAGTGACTAAAAATTAAGACGAATAAATACGCGTCCCAAGCGTAGGACTCTCGACCAGTGTAGCACAATATTCCGGAAGTACCGGAGTCGAACCACAGAGACGACTTGAGTGCTTGACTCAGAAGTGTGAAAGTGCAGTTTTACCTGGCTCTTAGGTAGCCACCCCTTGATTTGATGAAATTTATTAACTAAATTACTAAGCTAATTTAACTGAATGCAGATTAATAAAGAGAGCACGGCTGAGGGAACCCAGCGTCCGCAACTAGTCTAACCGATATTACTCGGGCCACAATTCCTCTTTTTACTGATTTTAGAATAAAAGAAAGGCTTCCTAACAAATGCGCACCACCTGTCACCAGAATCCCCGCGCGTTTGAATACCGGCGATGCCTGGGTTTTGTTTGTTAGAAAAGTTTCTGTTTCCTAAAATTGCCCAAAAACTGAGTTAATTCGGCCCCGAGGTGAAACATCGATTAGCCTAGCTACGGCACGCCTTCGTCCCGCAGCCGCACTCTAAACGACTACTCACTCATGATTTTAATAACTACTGAAATTGTCATAAACCTAGATCTAAGCATGCTTGAAGAATTAAATATAAAAAGGTAGACGATGATACCGTAAATTGCAAAGGCAAAATCAACCTTAATTATCAATACGAAACACCAATCCGAAAGCGGAAACTCTGAAAATAAACTTGAATGCGAACCGCTGAATGTTCAAAGCTCTGAAATCTGTAGCCGAAAAAACTTCGAAAAGTAAAGCCTAAGAATAAAACGTGGTACCCTAATCTGGGTTAAAACAAAAGTATTTATACTAAACCTAGTAATCCCAAGGAAAAACAAACGGAAACGAAAATATTCTCCGCGGATAGACCAAACGACACCGTTCACTATGCCCATTAACCGCTCGGTAGCGCTACCTAAAAATAGGGGTAGCGCTACCGCTTTGCTTCCGTGCGGCGTTGACCTCTAATACGCCGGTAGCGCTACACCCTTTTCGGTGTAGCGCTCAAAAACCTTCTGTTCATTTTTCATCCTTTTTGTGCCCAATTTGAGCGCTCTAACAAAATGGGGTAGCGCTCCCGATGGGTTACGATCACTTCCATGCAAAATCCGCTCAATTCCCACTCTCTCGGCCTACGTGCATGTACTCCCAATGTCACGAAATTGCACCCACAACCCTAAATTACCTGCAAAATACACTCAACACACAAAAACACCACGTGCATATATCAAATGGGAAATAAAGCTCAAAACACACGTCTAACATGTTAAACCACCCTACTTAGGCGCTCAAAAGCAAGCTTTCCACGCGCCTATCAGAGGTTCAGCAAGTTCCCTGGAGTATTACAATGCTTTGCCGTCGCGTGTGCGGGCCATGGTAGATGCAACAGGTTTCACCATCTTCATCCGAATCTTGACGGTGACAAGGACTGACCGTAGACTGATGAGAGCTTTGGTAGAGAGGTGGTGGGATACCACCAATACTTTTCACTTCAGGTTTGGGGAGATGACGATCACCCCTCTTGACTTTGCTACCATCACGGGTCTGAGAGTTGGAGGTGAGCCTATCCCGTTTGATTCAGAGTTGTAGTTGGACACTACGGCTGTGGAGCATTACTTGGGGAGAAGACCAGGCGGTGTTGAGCTGATGGTGAAGTACACTGCTTTGGTAGATTTATGGGACCATGAGCCGGAGTCTGATGTGGAGGCCAGACAGATGATGAGGGCTTACTTGTTGTACCTCTTCGGTGCTTCTCTGTTTCCAAACAGACGGGGGGCAGTACACTTGGGTTGGTTACCGGCTTTGGAGAATCTGGAGACAGCTGGGAAGTATGATTGGGGAGGCGCTGGTTTGGCCACTGTGTACTTTTTTCTGGGTTATGTTAGCCGTGGAATGGCTGAGAGTCTTGGCGGCTTCTGGAGAGTGTTAGAGGTAAAACTTGCTTCACATGCAATTCAAATTTGTGCCTTTGTTGTATTTCTGTATTGATTTGCCCCTGAAAATGCAGGTGTGGGCCTATGAAGTGCTGGGGGTGTTTGCTCCAGAGAATACACATGACAATGAGAATGTGCTTCCACGGGCTGCAAAGTGGGGGCAGGAGTTTACAGGACCCGGTGAGCATAAGGGCGATCTGAGGAGCTTCAAACTTTTTTTTGACCATACTAGAGGAGATAGAGTAAGCATTTGCGACCCTCTTTTCATATTCCATGCCTTTCGATTTTCCTGAAAATGATGAGACTTTCTTTGCAGGTGAGGTGGAATGTCTGGGATAGATTGCACAGGGATTACTTGGTCAGGAGCAGAGTGCTGACACGGAGCAGGGTGTTGTTGGAGTGTCCATATGGCTGGCAATGGTATTTGGGTGACAGAGTGTCCCGCCAGTCTCTTGGGGTTGACCACTTCAGCGTGCCTTCGCCTCTTCCTCCACTGGTCTTGAGCACACAGGATTATACTCGTGCTGAGATAGAGAGGTTTACAGTGCCGACAGAGTTGGTTTTTAGTTCTTCTCTGGATTATGACAGATATGAACACCCATTTGGCATATGATCTGGATATGGAGACCCGTTTGAGAGATGCCCCTGCCTTGCCAGAGTTGAGGAGAGAGGTTGAGGTAGTGACTGCTGATGGGGCGCTTGGAGTGGTGATGGTACCTTCTGTTAATCTCCCCGTTACTCTTGCTACGACAGAGGTGATTTTGAACTGCTTTGTCTGCTTTAACTGCTTTCTTACTTCCCGTATACTCTTGTGCTTGTTGCTCATTGATGTGTGCACTTGCTTTTTCAGATTTTTGCTGAATGGGCAGCATCGGCGTACCAGTTGGTCCAGGACTTGCAAGCCATGGTCAGTCAGTTTGTGATGGGCATTGCCCCAGAGGTGCGCCCATGAGCTGAGCCGGGGAGTTGTACTTGGTCGTAGGCAGAGAGCTACCAGAGACAGGGCGCCTAGTCGCGGTACTGGAGAGGCTGGTCGAGGCACAGGCCGTGGGTGCTGGAGAGAGTAGTAGAGGTGAGGACATAGGCCGTGGCACTCGGAGGAGCAGAGACAGAGCTGCCCCTAGTAGCGGAGCCGCTGAGGTACATTCAAAATATTTGCCTTCCCTTTCCATTCATCATTCATGTTCTGCATTATACTTGACAGATGTTGTTGCTTGTGCAGGGCACGTCCCGTTCTCAGAGTGTTAGGCGTCTAGTGTCTCGAGCTGCCCCAGTGGTTCCAGCAACTGGTAGAGTATTGCGTTCTACGACGGCTCAGGAGAGGCAGAGGGAGAGTACACAGAGAGAGGATTCTGCGGAGAGTAGCAGTACTGAGAGAGAGAGCCACCCCAGCACTCCGGAGGAGTATAGTCATTTGGGATACGTGCCGAAGAGACCTCGTACCTGAGACACAATTGTTAGTAGTAGTATGGGGCCTGCGTGCCTCGTTTTGACTTGGGCTCCTGTTTGCCCTGTTTTTCAGTTTCCTGATGGAGATGGCTTTCGAGCCATGGTAGTAGACTATGCATTGGGTCTGTTTGCCCCTAGATATCATTATGCTTATGATGTGGATGCTTTAGTTTTATAAAAACTTTGCACGTAGTTTCTTTTATTCACATTAGCGATGAATTTAAAAAGAAAACAGAACTTGCACATGAATGCTGAGTTAAAACCACTGAAAATGAGAACATGAATTTTGACTGGGAGTGGGAAATTGACACAGATTTATGATTGTGACTCTCATGCCCCAACGAAATGGAAGGAATAGAGTGAATTTATCAATGAAAGGGTAATGGGACCAAATTTGTTATGCACACGTGCTGGTGTTGCCATTCTTCAAATTCTTGGCAAATAGGTGAAATGGTTTCCGTATAACATGATGTGCACAAATCAACCAATCTTGAGAGATGACAATATCATGGAGTGCAACTCGTCGATATTTCCCATTCTTGACGTATCCCAACTTTCGAGGTATCCAATCATCAAAACTAGGTTGGGAACATCAACCAATCCTTCCATCAAGTTATATGTACGTATTATGGCTTGCGTGCATAGGCCGCGTCTCGAAAAGAAGCATGGAATGAGTTTTGAGCGACCAAAACACACATTTTTCAAAACTGCCATCACTGTGCCGTATGGTACTCAGACTGTGCCGTGCGGCTTACTTACTGTGTCGTGTGGCACACTTCCAATAGTATCAAAATTTTTGCAACTCCTTGTCATTTCTTGACCTTTCCCCTTGATCTTTTGTCACTTGTTTGCACCTCCTTAGGCCTTGATGAGCCGTTGTAAGGGCTTCTTTAAGAATCCTCATGAATTTGCATGGCCTCAAGTGGCATGTTGTTCGAGATGGTCGTTCTTTGCATGGCCTCCGTGTTTGCCGCTCGTTCTGCAACTTCTTTGTATTTCCAAAGCAAAAACTTGTTCGTATATCCCATGATGATGGTGGGTTATTGGTTGAGTTAGGAAGGTGCCCCTATGGGTAGGCTTCTCACTCAGCTCTCCTTTTTTTCCGGTTTTTCTCTCGTTCTCATTTTACCTCAACGCTCGGCTTAAGGCTTTATAAGGCTCCTTACTTGTTTTCTCTCTTTCTCACAAGGTTGTGATTATGGAACAGGGCTTGATTCTGCTGGACTGACAGTATTTCCAGGAACTCGATGCTTGGGAGCTTCATTGTGTCAAATCTCAAATCTGCCATCTTTAGAGCTTGCCACAAAGCATGGAGGGAGTGTGTGACCATTCCAATAGATCCGTATCGCAGCGTTTTGCTTCCGGCACGTTGCAAGAGATATTCAACGAGAGATACAAGAGCAAATGGGGGACAAAGAGGGACTTTAGACTCAATCTTATTGTGCTCGAAATAAGTTGCGGACCCATGACATGATTCATATGGATCAGTGCTTGGTTGTTTGAAAGTTTCATGCTCAACCATGTAACTGAAAAAGTTCTTTCAAATAAAACTCGAATTTTGAGAACTTTCCACTTTGGATTCTTACCGGCTCTGTTTGTGAAATCTGAATTGTGCGTAATGATTTGGAATCAATCTTGAAAGATTGTGACCGAACCTCAGGGTGAGGCTGCCTACGTATCCCCGTTAAAGGAATCAGGTCATGACGTAGTTCAAGACTACAAATCTGGAGTTAGGGTTCACTCGGGTATTTTTACTCTCCTTTTGTGCTTCGAATTTTGCCTAGTACCGCCCATTTGGGTTTTCGGTCTAAGGAGCTCTAATTTATTTAGCCTTATCTTTTGCCTAGGCCGCCCTTTCGGGTTTTCAACCTAGCAGGCTTTGCTCTAATTTTTGCCTGGAACTGCCCGCCCTTGCGGTTTTCAGTCCAGCGAGCTTCTCTCAGGGGTAATATCTCTTGAGTTGATCCATGTTGACCAAGGTAGAAAATTTGCTGCCATCAAGATCGACAAGCTGCGATGCGTCTCCATATAAAAGCTTCTTGATAATGTATGGTCCAGCCTACTTCGGTCGAAATTTCCCACGCGGATCGAGAACTGGAGTTCGAATCTCTTTCAAAACCATTTCTGCCGTAAACCAAAGAATAGGGTGTTGCCCCTGTCAGAGTATGGATGGAAGTCCGGCATCCTCACAATGTCAACGGCAGTTGCTCGTGACAATTCCGTGTAGACCCAGTGGTCTTTTCCAGTGTAGACTTGATGGTTTTGTTGGCCAGAATCCTGAATTCTTCCAGAGCTTCTGATGTTCTCCCTTTGAAATGAAGCCTCGTTATCTGACACAAAAGCTCGAGAATGTTCTACTTGATGAAATGAGCAACTCGGACTGTCGTGAGAGTCGTGTATAAAACAGCTTCAATCCATTTGGTGAAGTAATTGATTGCGATGAACTTGTGCCCATTCGACGCGGCCGGTGTGATTTTGCAAATGACGTCAATGCCCTAGACAGAAAAGGGTCGAGGTGCCAGCCATTTTTTTTTTAATTTTTTTTTTATTTGCCTTAACTTTTGCCTAGGCCCTTTCGGGTTTTCAACCTAGCAGGCTCTCTTTTTTTTTTTGCTACTGGCATGATTTTTGTGACTCATTGGGGATACTCAGTTATCATTAATGACCCTGCGTCTTTCTGCCGCTGAATTTTCTTCTTGATTTTCAACACCCAATCAGGCCTTGTCTTGCATCTGGATAAAGTGGGATTCGATGCCACGTAAAATTATTTGTCTTGGGGAACCACGTAAAATTATTTGTGTTCTTTGTTCAGTTTATTTGTGCGTGTTGGTGTGTTGCTTGTTCGATCCTATAAACCACTAACAAGTGGTATCAGAGCTTAGGCTTGTTGAACACCACACGCACAGTCGGCTGCCATTGACGAAGGCGGAAGCTTCTGGTTCGTTTTTGGGTTTTGCTCAAAAATCATTTTTTGAGCAGTGGGTTTTGTGCACATTGGCGAGACGATCGGAGTAGTGGTTTCTGGGTTGCCGTCCGATCAGCGAGGAAGCCATACGCCGGACTGAAGTTGGAGCGGGAACAGTAGCTTGGCACATCTGTTTTTTTGTTCCAGCGTGAAGGAAGAAGAAGAAGTAGAGGTAAATTACTGTTTTCCCCTAAAGTTTTATTTGCTGCAGTTTCACCCCTGAGATTCTGAAAATTTACAGTTTAGGGGTTAGTTTTTTTATGGCGGGGAAAAGTACTGGTTTTGTGGTAGAGCCCTTTAATGGGCATAATGATTTTACTCTTTGGCAACAAAGAGTGAAGGATATCTTGACGAGAGAGGGCTTGGTAAAGGCCCTTAAGAAAAAGAATGATAAACCGGTGGGGATGGAGAATGACAAATGGGTAGAGATGAGAGAGCTTGCAAATAGTACCATCCGGTTGTATCTCAGGAATAGTACTCTCCGTGAAGTCATTAACGAAACTGATCCGGCGGAGACTTGGGAGAAGTTGGAGAGTAGATATAAGTCCAAGTCTTTGACGAATCGGTTGTTGTTAAAGAAACTGTTGTATGGGTTAAGTTTGTCCGACGGAGGAAATTTTAATGAGCACTTGGATGAATTTAGTCGCCTAATTACGGAGTTGGAAGCAATTGGCGCTAAGATTGAGGAGGAAGATAAGGCGATCATTTTGTTGGTTTCATTGCCATCGTATTATGAGCATATTCGGACCACATTGATGTATGGGAAAGACACACTCACGCTTGATGAGGTTATTGCTACACTCCTCTCCCACGAATCGATGCGAAGGAAGGAGAGCGAGAAGTTTTCGGAGGATCGTGTTATGGTTGCATCCGATAGTGGTCAACACCGGGGTAGAAAAACCGAGAGGCAAGGCGGATCCAATTGGAGGGCCCGTTCACAATCAAAGGGGCGTTCACGCTCGCGAGGTGGTGAGTCGCGAGGTGGTGAGTCTCGATGGGTTGAAACTAGAACATGTTATTTTTGTGAAGAAGAGGGGCACATAATGAAGTTTTGCCCGAAACTCAAGTCAAAGATAGAGAAGGCGAAAGGGAAGGAAAAATCTGAAGTGTCCGTGGTTGAGAGTGGTGTCCTAAATGAGGATGATGTGTTTACGGTGACTTCCGAAGGTACGGACCATTTTGGTTGGGTCATGGATACCGGTTGTTCTTTCCATATGTGCTCAAATAGAAAATATTTTTACTCATACGAGGCTTGTGATAAAAGTAATGTGAGGATGGCGAACAACACGGTGAATAAGGTGGTTGGCATGGGTTCGGTACGGTTTCGGATGACCGATGGAAGATTTGTGAGGTTGACCGGAGTCCGACATGTGCCGGGATTGAGAAAGAATTTGATTTCATTGGGAGCGTTACACTCCAATGAATGTAATTTCGCATCAAGTGATGGTGTTCTTGATGTGTTCAAAAATGAGAAAATGGTGATGCAAGGAAAGTTGGAAGGAAATTTGTACAAGCTCCAAGGTCGTGTTGACGTGAGGCGTCGGGTTACACAAGTGTGGCGTGTAAAGGCGCAAGAAAATGAGTTGCAATGTGTGGAGAGCAAGATCGAAAAGGAAGCGCATGTATTGCCGAGCTTGGATGGAGTTTTGACTCCGAAAGTCGAGGATGAAAAGATGTGTGGAAGGAGAAGGGTTACCTTTGCAACCAATTTGGTTGCCAACGTATTTGGATAGGCACCCGGTTAGGGGGTGCGAGGCACGCGAGCAAGGGGGTGCGTGCTCACATGTGCAAAAAGGGGGTGATTGTTGGGTTTTTTGCACATGATTTATGAAAAATAGAAAAGATGAAAATGAAGAGACAGAGGAATGGCTGCATTGGCTGGCGTGTGGGCATTGAATGCCAGCAGTTGTATCTCGGCATTTGAAGAGTTCTTTTTTTTACTCCCCTTGTTTGTTGTTCTGCCTATAAATATATGCAGTGAATATGTGTCATGTGTGTGTAACAAGAAAAAGGAAAAGAAAGTTAAAGAAGTCAAAAAGAGTAGGTGGAAGGCTATTAATGCATGTAGCTGTTGGTGTCATGAGAGATGCTCTGGAAGGTTTGGCAGGCGTGGGAGACAACCTTGGGCAACCCACACCTCATTTGTTGACCTCTCTCTTCATCTCTCGAATATATGCATGTGTAAGGCAGAGAGTAAAAAGAGTAGTGTGAGTGGAGAAAATTGTGTGTGAACCAGAGAGCTGTGTGTGAGTGTGAGAGTGTATCTCCTCATTGTAATCTCTTGTTCATAGTGAAAATCTCTCCCGTGGACGTACCCGATTTTGGGGAACCACGTAAAATTATTTGTGTTCTTTGTTCAGTTTATTTGTGCGTGTTGGTGTGTTGCTTGTTCGATCCTATAAACCACTAACAAATTTTTATAGGAATAATTGAAAAGCTATACCAGTTATGATTGTGGCAGAATGCATGGGGGCACCGGTAGTGACGAGGATGGCTAACTAATGTTGTATTTTAGCTTAATCCCTAGTTGCATATGCCTTGAATATTCCTGCTAGTTCTCTTCCTTTGTATTACCTTCTTTTGATTAATCAATTAAGTTTCTTTTCTCAGAACAGAAACAACAAAAGATTCAAATCTCTGCTAATTTTTTTTTTTTTGGTCCGTCGGAAATTAAATCTCTGCTAATTACTCGAAGACTTACAGGCTTAAGGTCAACTGGGGGTTTAGGATATCTGTATGTAAAATTCCGAACCTAAATACGCACGTTATATGGTTGGAGTAGCGTAATTATTTTAGAAAGGCCTAATAGGATCACTGGAGTAGCTACGAGTAGCTAGCGTGACACTAAAGGTAATTGCTCTCATAATATAAATAACGTGTGCGGTTGCTAAAAATGCCACAGATAAAATATACGCACCTCTTGAGTAAAATGGACAACAATTAGACAATATTTGATACACCAAAGGGCATGCCTATTCATTTATTGATACACCTATTAATATTCGATAAAGTTGATTATTTTACGGTAATCATCCACTACTCCTACAATATGAACGTTTCAGGTTACTGAAACGAACCCACGGTGGAGTCCACACAGCGGTAGTGCTTGAGGTGTTAATAACATAATTTCATGGGAATAATGTTTGCACTGTGTTAGATGGTGAGTCGGTTAGTATGTACAAGCGTTATGCCCGTTTGATGCACGGGTCAACAAAAAAAAATGTCCACGATAGAAGGGTGAAATGATGGATCAGAACAGGAGCTAAAATCAACTATGCTGGATCATTTATATAACTGGTGATTAACCCTTTGTCTAGCTTGTTAGAGGATAAAGTTCTAACCTAACCATATAAAATAAAACAGGGCAGGTGAAGGAAAACAATCTTCACAAGTCAACATTTATCTATAAAATGCATGAATCTTTGCTCACACGCACAAACAATAAAGAATCACCCACTTGGTTGCAGCAAAATTAAGTACTTATATGCAACAGGCAGAAGGCAGTAATCAAATCAAGACTATATGGTTTACAACAAAAGGTCGTATTCGTTAGTCATGAGGATCTAACATGGTCTCTTACGTGCTGACTGACAGCTACGCGTGGAATTTACTAGAATTTCACCCGGGCCAATACTAACGAATAAGCATAGTCATGAGGATCTAACATGGTCTCTTACGTGCTGACTGACAGCTACGCGTGGAATTTACTAGAATTTCACCCGGGCCAATACTAACGAATAGGTCTTATGACATCCTTTCCCGATTGATAATCATTCAGTTTACCACCAGCGCATCTATCTAACCATCCACACCCAGCTTCTGTGAACTGCAACAGAGATAATTTGCACTTTGTAAACAACCCACCGGCCACCACCTCCATTTAAGACCTAGTCGGCATCAGTATCACTCTGCCTTCGTGGTAATTGGGAACTCTTAACGATCGGCACACCGAGCGGTTGTTGCGATTATCAACCTTACCTTATCTGTCATTTGCAGCTTTCTTCACGTTGTCCATACAACAGGTTCCATTGGCCTTTTTAATGCATAAAAAACTTATCTTATATAGTATAGCAGAATAACTTTTTGTGAGGAAGACTCTCATCGCGACAAGTGGCATAAAATAGTTGGTTTGTCGTATAGGATTTTGAGTGACACATGTGACAATAATTCAATTACCATAAGTAGGTAATTTCAAATTTCAAGCAAGTTCCATGATTTAAGGAATCAGCACTCAAGATTTGTAAAGAAAATAATCTGTCAACTAATTTTAAATTTCAAATACTCATCAATCAATAAATTCTACAAATGAAACAATAATTAAAAATTTCAAAATAATTTAAAAAATCACTCAAACATTTGCAAATAAAAACAATAATCAATTAGTTTTAAATTCCAAATACATCAAAAAATTATAAAAATGAAAATGTCTATCCCCCATTTTTTCAACCATCAGTCTAAAAAACTCTTAAGTCTCTCAATCTAACCAATTATATTTTCTTGCAAACCTTATTGTTGTTTTTATATTTTGGCTAGGGCCATAGTTGGCCTGGTGCAAATGAACAAATAACCCATGTTTTGGTAATGGTGAGTTAGTTTGTAATAATTTTTTTCAGTTTCTATTAATTTGTATTCATTTTTTTAAAAATCTTTAATGGCTTTCGATGTCGAAATTTATGTTGGTTAAAATATGACTCGGCTTTTACAGCATCGATGTGAGAACCTTGATGAGAAAATCAATCGATTGAAATAGTCAAAACAACATTTTGAATGCAAAAATGGTCAAAGGGTTACATAATTGGAATATTATTCTCAATTTAGCAGTAAGTGTAAAGTTAATAGTTGCTATTGCTAAGATCTTGAAATGTACAATACTAAATTACTATATGACTATCAGATGACAAATAAGATCTTAACAATTCTTTTAGCCAATCTTTCTTGAGTTTTGTGGGATAGAATTTGTTCTCTTATTCTTCTTCTTCTTCTTCTTCTTCTGACAAAGTATTATATTCTACTTTAAGACAGAATGATGAATATCTATCTAACTTAAACAATTAATATATGAACAAAATAAGAAGCCGTAGAATACAGTTGAATTATATTGTGGAAAAAAAAATTCAAAACTCAAATATATGCCCTACACATATGATTCGTAATAATTGCAAAATTAACATCCAAATATAAGAAACTATATATCCATATGAGTGAATTAATATTTTGAACCAACCATACATTAAGCACAACGATTGCACCACTGCAATGTCCAGCTCCATAAACAAAGGAGTTAAGCCCCAGAGCAAAATATGAAGGTCGTGAGGTATTTTAAGATTTGATTAAGTTTGATTTTGTGAGGTACTTAAACAAGTTATAAGATTTTTTTGACAATTTATATTAGAGAGTAATATCCAGGGACGGAGCCAGGATTTTGACTCGGAGGTAGCACCTAAAATTAATATTCTTCCACCTCCATCCCACAAAAGAGTAGTCTATTAACTATAAAGCGACGTGCAATTTTTGGATAAAAATCTCAATTAGTTCTTTAATTTTGTACGAAGAAATGTATAAATCATGTACGGAGGTGCTTTATTTTTCTATCCGGAAATTAGAGGTTTTTTTGGCAATGGATTATCTTTACGAACGGAGGGATTAGTATATAAAAAAAAGGTATAAGTATTCTAAGATTAATTATTTATAAAACCCAAAAGAATACACATTTTCATAGGTTAATCATCATCAACATGATTAATACCCAAAAATTACACACTTTCATCGATTAATCACTCATCAATATATTTAATACCAAAAATAATACATGTGTTTTGTAGAATAACATTATTCTTGCCATACAAATTTAAATTATTGGTATATGATAATATTAATTCATCCCGTACATAGCATGGTTTTCCGCTAGATTGTGGAACCAAAGTGGTCCAAGCATATAATCATGTAGCACGGTGTAACGCTAGATTTTTGTGGAAAACTAAACTAACAAACAAACAAGGCCATTTTAATGTTGAAAGTATTCATCAATAGTTAATTTTTTTTTGTGTATTGCGACTCCGTGCATAGCACGGGTTTGATGCTAGTTTTATTGTATTAGAATAGGTGTTTTGTCCTCCAAGAGGCAAAAATACACTTCACCACTTTGAGGCTTTTGCATTTTTTGTGACAATGTGAATCGTGGATCTTCTTTCTTATTTTTAAGGTCGAGGAAAACTGCTTGAGAAAGAGAATTGTAAAAAATTATGTGGTTTTGATACAAATTTAATTATTTACTTGCTTGATCATCATGATTTTAAATTGAACATTTGTGGGCTGCTGTATCGCTAAGCTCCTTGTGTGTTTCATTGTTTCATTACAGATGGAGGGTAAAATGAAGGCCACTTTTACATGTTGCCCTGTGTTTGGTCTTCGATGGGGGGTGGTTAAATTTCTGGAATTATATGTTGCCCTGTGGACTTGAAGATGAATGTTGTTGTTGTTATTGCTTACTGGTTCTGTTTTTGGTGGTTGCTTCTAAAGCTACTTTTTGTTCTAAAGCTACACCTTCAAGGATGTTTATGGATATGGTGTTGTAAAAGATTAGATGCTCATTATTTTGGTTCATTATATTACTGCTGCTGTGAACTGGTGCTGATTAAAATCTGTTTCTTCTATCTAATGCTATTTGGTTGAGAAGTGTTGCTGCTCCTGATGCATGTTATTGGTGATGGTAATGGATGTGAGTGCTGCTAATGACATTGGAGTTATGAGACCAAAAAGAACATTAGAGTCTTACTGACTCTGAGTTGCTTGGAGATCAAATTTCCAATATGCATTTTTGTGGAACTTACTTCCAAGTTTTCTTGCTTTGAGTTTGTCAATCTGTGTTTATAATTAAGGGATTCCAAGGCAATCCCCTTGATCTCTTTTTGGGTGGTAATAATACAAAACTTTTTCCAGACATAAAGTAGAATTTTTGTGCATTTGTTGCTGCTGTTATTAGTTTGACATGCAAGGTGTCAAGCTAGTCGATAAAGCAAGGAACTTCAATGAATAAGAACTATCGGCGCACTCCCATTTGTCAATCATTTCTTTCCACTTCTCCTCGAAATACTTTTCATTATCACAATGATACAACAAGAAGTTAAAAGCAACCCTAAATCCTTCCTTTTGATAGAGACTAGCAATGTTTACTGCAGCATTTTTTGATCGGTGAAAATGGTTTTCGGTGCCTTGTAATCCATCGACTCAAGGAATGCATTAAACAACCAAACAAAGGAAGTAGTAGTCTCATTAGACAAAAATGCACAACCAAACAACACATTTTTCCAATGATGATTTACTCGTACAAATGGAGCACAGATCAGGTTATATTTGTTTGTCCGGTAGGTTGTGTCAAACACTACAACATCCCCAAAGCATTCATAATCCAACTTAGATATCCCATCTCTCCAAAAAAAATTACTCATTCGATTTTCATCATCAACTTGTACCGTGTAAAAGAACATTGGATTCTCTAATTGGTTGTGCTTGAAATGATTCACTACATTTTGACCATCACCGACTGCAATCCTTTTTTGATCGTTCAACTTGCATAAAATTATGGCAATCAGTCTCCGTGTACCCAACACTCTTATACCCGCCAGATTCATTTAACATGTATGCATAAGTTCTACTCACCCTTATACCAGAATCAATCATAGATTTTATGACACCCTTACTTGTATCAGGTATTTTACGTGCAGACCTTATCAAGTGTCTTTGATCTGATTCAACCAACGGGTGATTATGCTCAGCGACTAACTGACTGATTTCATAGACACCATTTTCCACTTTAAAAATAACCCGTGCTCCACAGCCACATCTACTAGCTAACCTGTTGCACTTCTTTTCTTCACTAGGATCACTAAATTGCCTGAACCCCTCTCTTGAACACACAAAACTACGTCGAATCACTTCTTTCGTACCTCTTTTGAAAGTTTTATCATCTCCCGAATGCTAAAACCCTTGTTAAATGCGTATCCATTGTACATGTCATAAGCTTTTTCATCGCTATTAACTTTCATTCCAATTTTTAACTCATAACATGCTTTTTGAGTAGTTAAAAAGCCATCTGCATATATGAAATAAAATAGCAAACAAAGAAGCAATAAACTAAGGATACATCCAATAAAAAATTAAGGATACGCATTATTGGGTCCCCATTTTTATATTAAAATCATACATGTATTGGAGGACAAAGATTGAAAAAAACATACCCATTTGTTGAGTCGATCGAGGTAATTGGTCGTTGGAATCCTCCTCCATTGTAGGTAGTTCTTCCAAAGATATATCTGGTCTGGTTAAAGTTAGATACTGTAATGATCCAACCAAGGACCTATAGACCTCTGGATTGGGCATTGGAGTATGATTTTCTGGGGTAATAGGCTTCAAAGAAGTTGGAGAATCACATGGTCTACAATCCACCATACCAACTTTGGTGAGTAGATCCAAAGCATATTTAGCTTGAGATAACATAAGACCCTTAGGTGTGGTGACAACCTCAATACCCAGAAAATAATGTAATGTTCCCAGGTCTTGAGAGCAAAAGTAGAACTCAGTTGATTGATAAGAGAAGTAATAAGCTCAGAATTTGATCCAGTAATGAGAATATCATCAACATAGACTAGGATGTAGACAATATCATGATCTCTATGTAACACAAACAAGGAAGAATCAGCTAAGCTATTTTTAAAACCAAGGGCCAAAAGAGATTGAGAGAGCATTTCATACCATGCTCTGGGTGCCTGCTTCAAACCATACAAGGCCTTGTGAAGGTGGCACACATGATTTGGATAATGAGCATTGACATACCGCTGTGGTTGTTTGATAACAAACCTGTTCCTGAAGAGTACCATGCAGAAATGCATTGGAAACATCAAGTTACTTAATGGTCCAATCAAATTTCAAAGCTAAGGATAACACCACCCTTACTGTAGGCTGTTTAACCACATGGCTAAAAGTTTTTGTATAATCAATACCATCTGTTTGCTGAAATCCTTGAGCCACTAGTCTGGCTTTATATCTTCACACTGAACCATCAGGATTACGTTTGATTTTAAAAATCCATTTGCAGCCCACTACAGGAGTATTAGGAGGTAAAAGAACAAGAGATCAAGTTCCTTGTGTCATTAGAGCTTGATACTCTTCAGCCATTGCTTGTCTCCACTCTGGAAAGGTCATTGCTTCCTTCAAAGTGCAGGGTTCAAAAGAAGGAGGAACAATAACAAGTAACGAGAGAGGTATTTTGGGCACATAAATGCCATTTTTGGACCTAGTTACCATAGGATGAATAGAAGAAGAAACTGGTAAAGGAGAGGACAGAACTGTGGAAGAGGGAGCTAAATGTGTGTTGGAAATTACAGGAGGGGAAGAAGATAAAGAAGGAGACTGAGAAGATGGTGATGCAGGAGAAAAAGAAGATGTAGGTAAAACAGGTGAGAAGGAAGATGTGGAAGTAGGAATAAGAGAGGAAGGAACTACAAAGTGAGGAGGTGAATGACCAGAAGAAGAAGAAAAACTAGGTGAAGATGAAGAAACAAGAGTAAGATAAAATCATGTTCAAGAAATTTCACATGCCTGGATATATACACCTTTTGTGTGACAAGATCAAGACATTTATACCCCTTTGTAATTGCACAATAGCCCAAGAAAATACAAGGTGTAGACCTTGGTTCTAATTTGTTAGAAGTGTAAGGCCTAAGCCAAGGAAAACAACAACACCCAAAGGGTTTAAGACTCAAGTAATCAGGAGGTGTGTTGTACAATTTGTGGTAAGGAACATCAAAGTGAAGAGAAGAATGAGGTAAGCGATTGATAAGGTACAAAGCAGTAGTGATAGCCTCTAGCCAGAAACTAATAGGAAGATGGGCTTGTTGTATAAGAGTAATAGCTGTTTCTATGATGTGAGCATGTTTTCTTTCAGCAAGTCCATTCTGTTCAGGAGTATGTGGGCAAGTAGTTTGATGAGTAATACCAAATTGAGAGGGAAAGTAATTCATGATTTTATTCAAGAATTCACACCCACGATAAGACCTAAAAGTTTTGATAATGGACTGAAATTGATTGGATACAAACACTTGACAAGCTTTAACATAGGATGCAACATCACTCTTGTATTTCAGAGGAAATATCCAGCTATGTCTAGTGAAATCATCAATGAGAAGAAGGTAATATCTAAATCCAGAAAAAGAAGCAATGGGTGATGGCCCCCAGACATCCATATGAACAAGTTCAAATGGTGGTGTGGTGTGGTGTGGTGTGGTGTGTGTAATGGAGATAGGAAAGGGAATCTTATGGCTCTTTCCCTTATTACAAACATAACAATCAAAATGAGAACTAGAAGAAACTGGAAGACTGTATTTAGTATGTAAATGATGAAAAAGAGCATTATGTGGATGTCCCAATCTCATGTGCCAAAGTTCTGTGGAAGATGATGCATGGTGCAGAAGAGCTGTAGCACCTAAAAAAGCTCTAGAAGAAGGAAGAAAGGGATAAAGTCCCTAATTGCAAGACCCCTGATGAACCACTTGGTTTGTCAGAGAGTCCTGAATAGTATAACCAGAAGAATCAAAGATTATTCTACAGTTGTTCTCTAAAGCAAACTGATGAACTGACAGGAGATTGTGAGAAATTTTGGGAACATGAAGTATATTGTTAAGGACAAAAGAATGATGTGGAAGAGGAAGAATCCCATTACCTGAGATAGAGACAGGCACTGACTGACCATTACCCACTGTGACTGCTATTGGAGCATTATTTGTTGGCACATAAATCTGATTCAGATGCTTGTAACATGTGCAGTAGCTCCTGAATCAAAATACCAAGGCACAGCAGGGCTGGAGGAGGAGGTAGCAGTGAATTCTTGCAGAGGAGGTGATTGCATAAGAGGTGGTGTATACACCTGCATTGTTGGTGGTGCAGAAGGAAATGAACTACCATTGTAAGAATATCCTTGGGATGGCACAACAGGAGAGTGAGTGGAAACCATAAATGCTTGTGGTGATTTCTGTGGCCCATATCCCTGTTGCTGTGACATGCCAAATCCTTGTCCAGGAGACATACCCTGAGACATCCCTGGTGGTGGAGCAAATTGTGACACATACTGTGGTTGTGACCCATACTGTGTACCTGGTATCCCATTCTGACCAAACTGAGACATAGCACCATACTGAGGTGGCCTGTATTCAAGATTCTGTCTGTAATAGCAATTGTAGGCTTGATGATTGCCTCTCCCACATATTTGACAAGCCCCTATAGCAAAAGGAAAACCTTGTGGGAAACTGTTCCTGTTGTTCCTGTTTCCATTCCTATTATTCCTGTTGTTTCTGTTTCCCCCAAAATTATTCCCTCCATAAGAAGAAACTGAGGTTGCACATGAAACTGAGAAACTTGACCACTAAACACAGTAGGCTGTTGAACGGAAGGTTGAAATTGCTATATAGCACTTCACTACTTTACCAAACAGTAAGCGGAAAGATAACATAAACTGTAAACTAACACACTTTACAACTAATGAAAAAGCCTAATTAACAGAAAACTAACAAAAACCACTAATGGCTATGTTGCTCCGTTATGTTGCTCCGTTAATACTATGATGGGACATGCCGGTTCAATTGCCAGACCGGTGACTGCGGAGGGGTCCTCAAGCTCGATAAGTATTTGAAAAATCGAACTTGGTTCGAGTACTAAACAAGTCTCTGTAACCGAGCTGAGCTACAACTAGCTGAGCTGAGCCGCTTCCTTTACTTGAGCTGCTTGCAATCAGCTGATTGCAACCATTCATTCATTAACGTATCTCGAGGCACATCCCCACACCTCTCATGGGTTCAAACTTTACTAAAGGAAAGCTCAATTTGAAACATCCCGGTTAGTTTATCCTTTCCCAAAAGTAAGAGACCAAGTCTGGTCTTCGCGTCAAGCAAATTTTCCGACAAACTTTACTTCAAATAAGGCCATATAATCCATCATTAACTACTAAAGCCCATTCCTCCAATAAAAGAACATGAGATTCTGTAAATCTCTTTCCCTATCCATTTTCCTTCTTATTTCCCTCCACTTCATCACCCCTTCCGCCCATGCAGCCACTTTCAATATCATAAACAACTGTCCCTACACTGTTTGGGCCGCCGCCTTGCCTGGTGGTGGCCTCCGCCTTGACCAGGGCCAGACTTGGACCATAAATTATCAACCTGCAGGCTGCAGGAGGTACTACAGGCCGGTTATGGGCTTCAATCGGTTGCAAATTTGATGGGGACGGCCGTGGCAAGTGACGGTGACTGCGGTGGGGTCCTCAAGTGCGAGGTGAACAGTCAACCCCCTAAAACGCGCTGCTGCTGTTGGAATATTATTTAAAAGCTCCAAAACTTATTATACAAAAATATGTTTATTGCTCATTTACTTATAGAGTTTATTGTGGGGGTTATAGGGAATTATGTACCCTAATGATTATTAGTTTTATTGTCCTTTTTAATGGACCGTTACCTAATTTACATGGGTACTTATTATAGACAACTGCCTTGTAATTATTTGGAGAAGAGTTACATATTATATATTTATATAAATACCTCATATGGTCTTCTTTGAGGTCGTGGAAAATAAGGACGTTGATAAAGATGCAATGAGAAATATTTTCTATTTGAAAGATTCCCCTTTTTGCATTTCATATACTCTCATATTTGTGTTTATGGGCAACTACGACCGGGACGATTCATTACCTCCCGGAGGACGTGAACTCTGGATGAGGACGGCTGCGAGCATTGGGTTGGATCCTAGAGTCGTTGGTGTCCGCTAAAACCTTCACGTGGGGAGGCAACAATGACTTTAGGACAGTGACAACACGCCTCACAATCTCGCATGCCAGCTTTTCTATTTCCTTCTAATTACTTTGTTTATATTGTCTTTTATTCTTATCCTATTTTATTCTTATTCTTAGAGAAAATTCCTAACAGCTGCAACTGTCAAGGTAGGTTCCAATGGGGGACCACTCTCATCTAATGGCAAAAATTCAACAGTAAATACCCTTGAAAATTCAACCCAGCATTATTTTCCAAGTCAAGTTAGATGGCCCGTCCCCAAAGAAATATCAAACCTGTCGGAATGCATTCCATCAATCAATCTCATTGTCAGAATCCATGAGTTCCACTATATACGAGTAAGTATTCAGTAGTCCGGGAGCAAGGCTAAGTGGTGCTCCGAATCATTCTAGCACCACACATTTACGTGAGGCCCGTACTTTTAGTGGTGGTGTTTGAGTATCTTGGAACACTACGTGACCACGTTCCGGGATCACTGGATAATTAAACTTTGTAAACTCCGCTTATTTATTCGTAGATCCCAACCCAAGGTCACCCTCCTGTAAATTTATATCCATATCCTCCCTCGTCTACACAAACAAAACTCTTAAAGCCCATTCCTCTGATAAAAGAACATGAGTCTCTGTAAATCTCTTACCTTCTCCATTTTCCTTCTCATTTCCCTCCACTTCATCACCCCCTCCACCCATGCAGCCAATTTCAATATCATAAACAACTGTCCCTACACTGTTTGGGCCGCCGCCGTGCCTGGTGGTGGCATTCGCCTTGACCAGGGCCAGACTTGGACCATAGTTTCTCAACCTGAATTAGGAACTATAGGCCGGATATGGGCTCGAACCGGTTGCAGCTTTGATGGGACGGGCCGTGGCAACTGCCAGACCGGTGACTGCGGTGGGGTCCTCGAGTGTGAGCGCTTAGGTGAACCCCCAAACACACTAGTTGAATTTGCACAAAACTTTAACAAGCTTGACTTCTTTGACATATCCCTTGTTGATGGGTTCAATGTTCCATTGGAATTCAGCTCTATTTCTACTGGGTGCACCCGCGTCATCGGATGCACTGCGGACATAAACGGGCAGTGCCCGAATGAGTTGCAGGCCCCGGGTGGGTGTAATTGTTGTGCCCAGCCGCCACAGGTTTGCCCACACACATATATCAATCACACACAAACACAAGGAATTTACGTGGTTCCCCAAAATCGGGTACGTCCACGGGAGGAAAGGAGTATTTCACTATTTGGGAGAAAATACAACAATATTACATGGGAGTACAACCACTCAACCTCACAGTGTATTTATCTCCCTCACCGGAGCACCGGCTCACTCCGACTCCCTCCCGGAGGAGGAGCCCTCTGCTCTGTCTCAACTCTCACTCTACTCTCTGCCTCTACCTTTCTGATATACACAAAGCACACATAAATATAAGAATAGGAGAGTGCCTCACACCTCATGCATGAGGTCATGGTACACCACTGATTAAACCCACTCCTCCTTTTCCTTATCTTCTGTCCAACCAACTCCCATTTAATCCTTTGGTCTTGTCCCCTCACATGGGATGAGTCATCCACCAAAAACTCTTCCACCAAAAGCACTCTAGGGAATTATCTCCTGCTTTGCGTACACATCACCTACATGGTGAATACTAACAATCACCCCCTTCATCCATGTGGGGTAATCATTAAACATCGCAGCATCATCCAGCTGCAATCCGCCACTCTAGCATGTCTTCTTGCGTTCCAAAGAAACACCTCAGCACCCTCTGCTCACACCAGAGGCTCCATTCCACCAGATGATCTCACACACCACCTGGGAAGAGTCTGACTCTTGTCTTTGTTGACGCCCGCATCCCCCGCAGAGCTTCTCCGTACCTCAAACCTGGATACATAACTCGCCTATCCGGGACGACTTCCTGTACTGCTAGATCTCTGTGGCCTATATCGGCTATGCCGCCGATATCCGCACCCCCTAACCGAAGTGCCTGCACCCCCTGACCAGAGTGCTCGCAACAGAGTCCATTTATACTCGCGCTCCTCTGTGCCTAAGCGCCTGCATCACACCCCTGGATGCAATAAACCGCGTCCGCCAAACTTGGGACGCTCGTGTCCAATCACAGGACACATTCCGTGACTCCATCTCTCCTCCATCTCGAGCTCTCATATCCGGAGAGGTAACCCGCCACAAATCCACAGAAGGAAGAGAACTCTGCAATGCATTGTCTCATCACCATCTCTATTCTTCTGTCTGGAGCTTCCGTGAACATCCCACAACAACCAATTGCACCATCTGCGCAAAAATATCACACACTATCCGATTCGGTACCCGACACACCTGTACGTCTCAGGTTGCGACTCCTCGTACTCTCGTGCCTTTCTCTAGTGTGTCTCCGCAACTGTTGCTTCTCTTGTTCACCGTCACAAAACACCCATACTGCTTGACCGTGCCTGACATCAGCTCCATCTGTCAGTGTACTCACCACAAGCCAGTATCGTGGCCCGTCATCATCTCCGTGCAGTCCGAATTACTACTGCAACTCCTGATGATAGGTCTTCCGATTGAATCAGACTGCATTCGATCACCGTTGATCATCTCCGATCTGTCACTCTAGCAAGTGCCTGTGTCATTTCAAGTCAAGCCTCTCCGCATCCCCAAACCGGAACACGATGCTGACTAAATGTTTCCTTGCTCACTAGCTCTCTGACTGATCACCACGGCTCAACCGCCGCGAATTTGCAATCACTCGATTGCCCCGATCAAACTCCGATCTCTGCAAGTCTGTCCAATCCTTCCTTGTGTCCGTCTTTCTGCTGCAACACCGAGCAGCAATACAGAACACCATTTTTTTCATCCTTCCTCTGTGTGTGCTCTCCACTATGACCCCATTTGTCCCTTCTCGTTCACCCCGCAACACTTGACCTCCATCGGATCAACCTTGTTTGCCTCTGACTCAACCACATCCCATTTGATCGACTTTGACCGCGTCCGATCCTTCCTCGATCTCTCCGGATGTGTCTTGGACCGCAAAATCTGACTCGAATCCGTCAAATCCGAGTCCACCATTGAATCCGGAATGGTCCAAAACTTGTCCAGGGGCTGAACTGCAACTTCCTGAAATTTCAGGGACCAAACTGCATAGAACAAATACTCCAGGGTGTAAACTGCAATTACCACCCTCTGGTCAAAGTCAACAGTTGACCTTTGACCAGTCAACGGTCATACTGAGTTCACCGGGTCGCTGTGCTGAGTCGATCCATCGGTTCGGATCGAGTCCATCACGTCCCACCAGATCCAATTTGACCCGGTTGCACCACCCTCCTGAGGTTCCTGCCACACTGGATAATCTCCACCTTTCTTCTTCCTTTATTTTTCACGCTACACACCAGATGTGTCTGCAAATAGATCTGGAAAAAGGCAGAGCACTCTGCTCCGCTTGCCGCAACCAGTGTGTTCACCTCCGTGGTCCGTTTTTCGCACCGTCCGCGCCTTTGAACTCCTATCGACGAGAGCTTCGCATTGGTGTGATCAAAAGTTGGATCCGACCAACTTTATTTCCGGGCAAAATCCGGCAGTGCATCCATTTTCGCTCCCCGGAGCTCTGATACCAATTGTTGTGCCCAGCCGCCACAGGTTTGCCCACACACATACATCAATCACACACAAACACAAGGAATTATGTCCTGCTTTGCGTACACATCACCTACATGGTGAATACCAACAGTAATAACGCATGCACCGTATTCAAGAGGAATGAATTCTGTTGCAACGGAACTGGAAATTGTGGGCCTACTAATTACTCAAGGTTTTTTAAGGATAGGTGTCCGGACGCTTATAGTTATCCTAAGGATGATGCGACTAGCACGTTCACATGTCCTACGGGAGCCAGTTACAGGGTTATGTTTTGTGCTCCGGCTAGATCTTCTGGGAATATGAAACTATCACTTGTATGCGATGCTGATGAGTTATGAACTCGAATTTCAGAATTGAAAGCTAGACTAATTTGTTTGTGGCAGATTGCATCTTTTCATTGGAAATTTTCATGAAGTTGCGTGGTTTCTTTTGGGTTAGGTGTGGGTATCGTGAAAACAATCACAGACGACCGTCATACATTAATTATTTGGGTCCGGTTACAGTACACACCCATTTTTTGGGACGTATCATATGCACCCCTCTGTTTAACCGTTAGATAGCAATTATTTAATCTCTACCCTCCAATTTTTGAACTGATAATACTGGTTACCTAGAGAACCAGTCGTCCAAAAACCTCTCCTCCATTCTCTCTCCACGATGTATTCTTCCTCCGCGATGTATTCTCCCTCCCTGTATATCGACTATTTCTTCCTCTCCTTCAATATCATATCATCTCTGTAAAACGGTAAGCAAACCAAAGCGCAGTTCTCTTCCTCGATCATCCCCATCTATGTAAACCCTAACAGGTAAGCGGCTACTTCTTTTCTCTCCGTCTCCCTGCGTCTGTCAGTTTTTTTTTCTTCTACTTTATTACCCTGGCGCCTTCATTCAGATAGAAGGCGAGCAGAATCGAAACGCAGCTGTGGTTCTGAACATAACATCCAATCTTGGAATCTGCCGGAGCATTCAGAAAGCCGCACCAGTTTTCCTTGCGAAATTTGGTAAGTATATTAGCTTTCAAAACTTCCTTCAATTTGTAGATTGAAACAGATTTAAGAATGAGATAGCTTCCCTAGAACCATAATAATTGTGATTACTTGTGCCTTTTTGAATGTCCATATGCCCATTTTCACTTGTATTTTACGTATTCGACAAAATGTCCAAGAGATGCTTGTATGGACAGTCCAAATAGCAATGATCCTTATCTCAAGGTTTCTTTGGATTTTTGCGTGAACATCCAGATCTATAGAAGGTACCTTGATTTATTTTGTATCCATGTTAGAACCCTATTTATGATTATGATCTTTTGATTTTGGTATAGTTATTTTGATCTCTACTGTTATTAATACTAGTTCTCGCCTTCTCTTGATTCAAATCAGTTTGTGTATTCTGCAATCATTTGTGTATTTTTCGTGGTCTATTAATGTGTTTCTTGATCTGAATGGATTCTGTTTTAAATCTCTCTCTCTCTCTCTCTCTCTCTCTCTCTCTCTCTCTCTCTCTCTCTCTCTCTCTCGTTACAAAATACGTAACAAATGTACCTTTGAGGCTAAATGTGCATGTTATGACACTTGTCAAAAATAAAAAATTCATTAGGTTAACCAAATTCATTTTTGTTTGTGTTAAATTCTCCGAGTTACTAGAAGAAACTTGCAAATGATATGGGCCATAACCAAGCTGCTATTTCATTTAGTCAATTTTGTAGAAGAGAAGCAGTTTCTATTGATTATGCAGTTATCAATAGCATTTCATTTTCCTAATAACTTGATACATTCCATTTGATATTGAGGGTGTTCGAGCTTTGGGTGCAAACACTAGCATTTTTGGAATGCTGATTTCTAAATAGGTTCAATGGGATGCTATAGATACTGATAATAACATTTCATTTTCCTAATAACTTGATACCTTGATTTTGGATTGCCTGAAATTCTAATTGGTTTTTCCTTTTTCAGAGAGGAATAATGATGCTAGAAAAATGTGAAAGGGGAGTTGGTTTTCCGCAATCAAGAGGGCTTTCCTACCCAGTTCCAAAGAAAAGCCAGTGAATGTAAGTCAAATCTTACTTTGTGGGTGTTTGCATTCATTGTCAAGCAATAACAATGTCTTAACTTCCGAGTACAAAAGAGATAAGAAATCTGATTAGAATCCCCAAAATTACTGTTGAATGGATCCCGTCTTGCTTAATTTGCCATGTAAGTGGGAATTTTTAAATTTATAGTATTGATTACATCCCTCGAAAGCCAACAAATTTGTATAATTGAAGGCATTTCACTTAGAAAATGGTGCTCAAAATTTTGTGATGTTGATACTTTGCCCGCAAAAATATTTTTTATATTCGTCGTACCAAGAGTTAAGGAATCGTGATTCTTACCTAAAGTTCCTTTTGTTCAAATTGGTTTTGTTTGAATAACTCGAGTTGTATTTGTACTGAGAGCCGTTTAGAATTTTGGAAGTATCCTAGGGAAACGAATTTCAAGGAAGATTTCTCATCCAAAAGCATTACCCAAATGTTTTAATCTAATGTCATGGCTTCCCCTAATAAAGAAGTATGGTTGTAGGGATCGGAGAAGAAAAGCACCAAGGAAAAGAAGAAGGGGAAACTGAGCCATGCAGATACGAAATCATTCATCCCCCTATTCAGGGGGCCAAGCATTATTGAGAAAATACTTAGGGAAGTCGACCAACAAAATTTACTTGTTAGACCCCCCACACCTGCTGAGCAACCAAACACACCAACTTTGGTGGTTCCCAGGGCTACTTCTCCTAGGCTTGCTTCTCCAAGAGTTACTTCTCCCAGAGCCACTTCTCCCAGAGCCACCTCTGCACGAGTTACTTCTCCTCGATCTTCTTCTTCACAAGTTGCATCTCCGAAAGCTGCTTCTCCACAAGTTGCATCTTCGAAAGCTGCTTCTCCACGAGTTGGATCTCCAAACGCTGCTTCTTCAAGAGCTGTTCATAATCAGCTTAAGGAAGTTAGATACAGGCCAGAACCAACTCTATGGTACCAACATCTTTCAGCCGTCAAGATCCAATCGGCCTATAGAGGTTACGTGGTATGGTTCTTATATTTTTCATTTCTTTTAGTTAGTTTAGCATCATCACTACGTCGGCGGAAGGATATGGAATTTTTATCTTTCTAAACTACAATGGAGTAAAAAAATAGTAGGTAATGGTATATGCTAAAGAAACTCATAATACACCGCCCAACTCAATTCAATTTGATTAAGTTTTATAGTTGCTACTCCCCTTTTTTGTTTCAGTTCCTAAGGTAAAACTTAATGCATTGGTCAGATTCATGGGAGACATCACAAAATTACACGGTTCTGGTATTTCCCAAAGATCCTTTGAGTTCAGTTATACGACCTAAGTAACGGGACTAGAGATTCCTGATTAAGACTAATTCCAAGATTGAACAACCCTGCACAAACAACTCTAGGAAGATGGCTGAATCACTACCAGTTGAACTTGAGACTGTTTAACACTTTGTTTAGATTTTGGATTTGTCAAGGAATATTTTCAGTCAAAACAAAAGGAATACGAAATATTCGAACACATCCAAATTCTTGCCGATTTTTTGTCTCGACAAGTGCTTTCACATATCCAAGATCCAAACACAACCTAGGTTGAGTTGTTACTCTTTGGCCATCTGGGATCTAGTGTGACTGTTTGTTGGCGTGGCCACACTCTTATTGAACTAGACCTAATGTTGTATAATTTGACAATGCCCAAGCCTGGTGTAGGGTTCTGTCTAGGATGAATCATTCATACAATTGACAAGGCCAGAATTTATTATTCCCAATTATTCTCTGGGTACATTTTCACCTATTAAAAATTTGGAGCCATCTTGGTATGGCACAAGATTATTTTTGTATTCCCTAGTTTCTAATTGTGGAATAACGTTGGGTTGGTCCGGGGTTTGTGGTTCATAAATATGGGTCTTTCCCAATTGACAATTTGAGCTTTTATTGTGCAGGCTAGGAAGAGCTTTAGAGCTTTGAGGGGTCTTGTGAGGCTTCAAGGGGTGGTGAGAGGGCAGAATGTTAAGAGACAGACTATGAATGCAATGAAAATGATGCAACTCTTAGTTCGGGTTCAAACTCAAATTCAGTCGCGGAGGATCCAGATGTTAGAAAACCAGGCACTCCAACGCCAGCCTTACAAGAATGACAAGGACTTGGAGAGTAACTTCGGCAAGTGGACCGTGAGCCAGGTACTATTTTTTTAGTGATTCATGTAAAATTAGACCCTCAAGGACCCCTTCGCCAATATTATTGGCATACCTTACAGGCGGTTTTGATTGACATATTGAACGCAACTATGGAAGGTTAAGGTCTCCAAAGCCCTTCTCAACCCGATCTTCGCATGATTTTGCGAAAAAAATGAAAAAGAATAAAACAAAACATTGGCTTGTCAAAATCCTGTGCCTAGGGCCATGGGTTAGGTGTCGGGCAAGGTATTTTGGCTCTTGGACCACTCCAGTCCAGTCCATGATTTGATGGGAGCCCAGCGAGCTCGCCTCATTACATTGATTGATTAATCTTTGTTCTTACCAACCAAATGTAATATTATTGGATGAATCTCATTCCACACCATAGCTCTGATGATAGTCATGCATGGATCCTTGTCTTAATCATGGGTGTTGCTTTCCTTTGACCTACGTAACACATGTATTCTGAACCTCTCAAACATAGCATATTGATGTGATTTTGTTGGTATATTGTATTATTGTTTTCATGGTATTGGATAGTCTTACAGTAACATGCAAACCAAATCAAGGAGATATATTGTTGTGTGGAAAAGTTTGTCTTCTGTTTGAACTTACTTATAGTTACCACTTAAGCCAATTGCAAATCATTAATTAGCAATGTTGTTGTAGTCTGAGGCAGGTCAAAATGAAAACTGGGACGACAGTTTGCTAACACTTGTTATTTTGCAGGGGTGAGATTGATGAGGAGAAGGATGAGGACAAAGAGAAAGAGGAGGATGCAAAGGAAAAGGAGCATGGCGAGATACGCACCCTCTAGTCGAGAAAACCGAAAAGCGACGCTAGACACTTAGGCTTCTTCTCTTTCTTTTTGTTTGTGCATAGAGCTAGATTAGATGTTGCATATATTTATGTCGTTTGTTCTCCTTTTGGACATATGTAACACTTGGAGTCTTGGACTCATGTATGTTCTTGTTCAAGTAGTGAATCAATGCCCATTTTTTTTCAAATGAAGTTTGGACTTGGAAGATATTCTAAATTATATGAATTGTGTTTGCTGATGTTGTTGACTGTCTGATGAGACACTTAGATGTCGAGCTAGGTAAGAAAATAGGGGAGATGCTGTCAAAAATTTTCTAGAACAACCTACTTTTTAAGCATGTGTAATAGAGAACTCCCCACTTAGCACTTTCACAGTTTTTAGCATCCAAAAACTACTTTTCTACACTTCTACAATCAGTTTCAGCAACCATAAACCAGTTTTTGCAGCACTTTCACACTCAGTTTCTTAGCCTAACAAGATAAACTAATTATGGGCACAAAAATACTACATCCACAGAGATGAAAAAATGGAGACAAATACTGTACAAAAATAGACAAATATACCAGAACCATTTCCATAATAGATCTAAATCACATTCATTAAACATACACAGGTTTTGATACCAATACATCTCCGATTGGATTGAGATGGATTATAACAGGTCATTGCACAAACTAAATAAACGGGAATGGAAATTGAAAAAGTACATTAAGGACCACAAATCTAGAATAAGCCATTCATTAGAATCCCTGTACAATTCCATAAGAGCAACACCATATAACAGAAGAAATTCAATTAATAGACAACAGCAGCTTTTTGAGGCAGCATCATTGTTTTTTCAATACACAATCAAGAACACGACGTCGGAGTCATATTCATCCTGTTTATCAATTGCAATCAAAATGAACTTTTGAAATCTAAATCAGGCCTTAAAAGTTCAAGTTTCTAAAGCAAAACAAGCATAACTATGGCATCCACTAATTTGATCGGCATGAGTACATAATGTTTTACAATAACGGGCTCGGGATCCCATCCTCATCATTATCGTCATCCTCTTCGTCATCTTCACCCTCAGAGGAAACCACGGGAGAAGGAACTTTGGAGCACCGCCTAACTGTAGCTTAGCTTTCTAGCCACGGTAACCCGGAGTGCCACATCCACGAGCTGCAATCCTCCCACCCCAAGTCTGAACCGGAGGACGCTGCATCAAAAATGAAAGAAAAATGCATGAGAATAAGCAATCAAATAAGTGCAATTGAAATTGGTGTATCTCTATGCCATACTTTCAAGGTGTCCTATTGGAAGTTCACCTAGAAAACTTAAAGCTGATATGTGAGAGAACACTTCGACACTGTAAATCAGATGGTAAGAAAAAGCATCCAGCTGCAATAACAAAGAAAGCATTTTTGATAAATGCCATTAACATAATTGAGATAAATCTGTATGTCTTCACTGAATTTGTGAATACCTAGTAGAAAGAAAGCATTTTTGATAAATTTTTTATATCCACGATAGAATAACAAAGTGAGAGGATGATAAAGAGCTGCAAAATAAGGGTACCAATTGTGATCTGTCCATGGACGGTACTGATACGACCTTTTTCCATCTAGAACAAACACTTCTCCATGCTCGATAGGAGACATGGTTCCAGCATCAGTGTTCAAGTAAGGATCTGAAGAGGAAAAAAGAAAGCTGGTGATTAAAAAGAAAATAAGAAGAACAAGTTTCAACTTGAGGTTAAAAAGGGCATTGGAAGCAAAAAGCATGCTCCTGTTTAGCAAGATATCAGAACCTTTAGAGTTCAAACTAAAAAACCACAGTAAAAGTAACTAAAAGGAAATCCGAGATTCCCCAGCTAAGTTGAAAGGCGGCCAAATGAAGCTATGCCAAAAGCAAAAGAATAGTTGATGGCGCAGGATACAAATCCAGAAAAGTTGTTAGCATGCCAAATGCATGCAACTTCACCACTGTTTATGTGCCAACTTCTGAAACTTTATGTCGGTTTTGAATAAATTATGAACCTAATAAGCATCTGAAAAGAAATTCTTAACTCAATACAAGACAAGTAGAAATTCAAAACTTCAAGTTGTGATGGCGTCCAACAAGCAAACTTTGTATTTAGCTTAATCGAAACCAACGAGCAAACTTTGTATAAATCTATTTTTTTATGCTAAAAGAGACCAATTGAGGAGCCCCATTGAACGACTCAAACCTGGAAAAGTACTTCCAGTTGAAGTCCAGAAAACGTCCAAAATCACCTAAGTATTGCAGCCATGAATAATTAGTTTGTGACTCAGAATTTACAAGAAACAATAGCCAAAAAAATCAGCAATGAACCACAAAAATCAGAATATGAATGTGAAGAAATGAGGCAGAGATGAAGACATACAAAAAAAACAATATAGATATTAGGTCATCTTAGAAGTTCTTCCTACTTTGTCATGATTGGTTGAAATAAGCAGAAAAGGTACTGATTGCTTTCACTATAACTTATCAGCAGTAGCAGAAAGGCTCGCAGCCTTACAAGCAATGAGCATGATAGAGATTAAGTTAACTTACCCAATTACTAGAAGTCTAGAAGTAATAGCCAACATAATTGTCTTTGATTCACCCCTTTCTGAGTTGAACCTGCTCAACAGAAACCTTTCTGAATGAACCTATCTGAGCCTGAGCTTGAAACTTCAACTTTGGGACCTGCAAAATATTCCTAAAAAGAAAGAGCTGCAAGGAACTGGATTAGTAGCATAGCACAAGAGAGCTCAAATATGAAGATCCCATTTCCTGATGAGCCATTGAGAATTAATGTTCAGAGGGACTAACAGTAGTTAAGTCACCATCATCCTTGTGCATATTCCGTACTAAATTTAGGTGATATGGCTCTTTCAAGTATTTGGCTCTTTTATGTGTCGTGCTAAGATTTGGCTCTTTCACAAACTAGTATATCATCCTGCTGTCTCCAAACTTGTTGTACCCCCCCTACCAAATGCTGTCTCAGACCTCTATCAAACCAGTTGGCAGCTAAAACCATCTTTGCATTCTAGTGACACAACATGACTTAAGCTTTTTACTGGACTACGAATATTAGGAGACATAAATCTAAATGCAACCAACCCAAGCCAAAGTTTTAATATGACGCTCAAATTTAATTGGACTTCTGCTCATTCTTGGGCAGATAGACATGGTTCATGATGACAGAATTAGGAAAGGCACTTGCTAGATAAACAATTTTTGACGAAACAAAATTTGGTTTGGATCACGGCAAAGTAGTCACATTTGCTTGCTCATAACCCAAACAATCACACTATATACGAATAATAACGCTTAGATTTTCTCAGTTTTATTTCAGTTACAAACTTACAACCTTCAAGGCGTACTCTGCAAATTCTAGATGGGGAAATGGGAGTTGATAGGACTTAATGACTAACTAAACAGAAAAATAAGTGCCAAAAAAAAAAAAACAAATCTTTCTTATCAAAACACGTATGAACCAACAAACACACAAAAGATGGTAATATCAAGAATTGTCTATTTAACCTCACTCACTTTAGCCTTTGATTGCCCAACATGCATTTTTCGGAACAAGAATTATCTATTTAAGTTACTCACTTCAATTGGTGTCCTTGTCAATCTGAAGACAAATAGAACTAATTGAGAAGTATTGAGCAAGTAAAACAACAAACAAGCCCACCCCCCTGCCCAACAAAAAGGGAGAAAGAATCTCAATAAATACAAAGTACTTTTTAGGAAATATTTTTCACAAATGGAACCATATTCCAATTTCCTGCAGCAGCAATCACATCCACTAAACCAATGGGAAATGAGGGATAGGGAAACCCAGAACCCAAAAGGGATCAAGTAGAGTAAAATTTACTAGTTGCCCAATCACGTCCACTAAACCAATGGGAAATGAGGGATAGGGAAACCCAGAACCCAAAAGGGATCAAGTAGAGTAAAATTTACTAGTTGCCCAAAAACTCGTGAATTGATGAACTAGTGAAAACAAAGCAAAAAGGGTTTATGATGTAACTCACACTTCAGGAGTGGTGATCATGGGATCCCAAGTTGTGAAATTCCCATTGCAGTATCATTGCGCCCACCTGAGGCTCTTCGAATGTCTCATCCTGCATATAATTATTTATACACACCACAATTGCAATACATACACGAATATTTGTAAAGATATGTATATAGGAGTAGTATACGCATACGGAGTGAGTAATTTAAGAATAATGCCATGCAGGGGTCACGGACAATGCGACTGAAGAGGATGGAGATTGGGATAATCCGGGAGCTCACTATCACAGAAACTGCTATTCTACCCATCCCTCTAAGATTTGAGGAAGGTTAGATAAAGTGATAGCTGAATCTGTAGGCATGCAATCGGGGTACAAAAGCCTCCACACAAAATCGATTCCTGGACGGGAGCGAGGGGAATGGGCGTCGGTGGGTGGCTGTGGACGACGACGAGAGAATCGCCGGAAAACACAGAGTTCTATCGTCGCCGAGAGAAAAGCACAGAGTTCGTCTCTCGCCGGAAAGCACAGAGTTCGTCTCTGTAAGATTAACACCGTTCCGTGGGCAAATACTCGCCTTGAATCATCACGGACTCCATTGAAACCCCATTTGCAGAGATTTACGGCTACAGAAAAACAAACCGCAGTGAGAGAGAGAGAGGGAGTGAGTTAGGATCTGGTTTTGGGGAGAGAGTTAGGGATTTGGGGGTCTGATTTTGGGTTTGGGGGGAATTTCTGGCGGGAGGAAAAATACAACCCATTTTGGGCCGAAAAATAGTGTGTGTAATTGTGTGTGTGCAATGCATTGCATTAACATGTATAGAAAATCCTCGTAAAGTTACGATACATAAGTAGATGGCCTTTCGAGTTTTTTTCAGAAAATCGGAACCGTCTATCTTTTTTCTAGGAGGGATTATCTCATTCGTGTCAAAAATTAAGTAAATTAATTATCTCTACATGCTCGATCGGAGTTAACAAATTTTTTCCTACTAATGATTCCCACGTCCCGAATCTTCGATGAAGGGGCCTTTAAAATCATATTGACCCAAAATTTGGTGAGGCGTATTAAAACACCGAGAGAAACAAAATGATAGGTGTGGATCGTCATGATTGTGTTGCGATCGTGTGGCTAGCGTACATTAAACTACAACACAAGACTTAGTTTCTAACCAACTATATTCAACGTATCCAGCTCGCTAGAGTTCCCTAAGGAGCTTAAGTTCAATTGGAGCGTTGGCCACTTTTGGGCCAATTTTTCCAATTGAGCCCCTCAATTCGCGGGCTTCCCGTTCGCGCCTCAAGGGTAGACTTGACATTTCGACTAGGGTATTTTCTCTGGTGGACACGGAGACACGTACAGCCTTGAAAAAGGCAATAAGAGATTACTCCTATTTACTATCCCCACCAAACCTTCGTCTACCTGCCTCTCTCTTCTCTCTCTCCGCTCTCTACTACTGTGCACAGCCTCCATTCCGCGATCTCCTTCTTCTCTCTCCACGAGCTATTGGAGACTGATTTCTCCGGAGATCGAACAGGTGAGTTCGTCGTTCTCTCCTCCAGTCTCGATTTCTAGGTTTTCGTTTTTCAAACCTTTAGACTACAGTTTATTTTTTGAACAGAGATTTTATATTCTTTCGCCATCATCGGTGGGTTTTTGTTCTTCAATGGGATGCCTTATTTTGGAACTTTGATTAGTGTGTGGGAAAGGTTTCTGATGAATGGATGATTGGTTGATTGCACAAAATGCTTGGTCCTCTTAGGTAAAACTGCGATATAGAGTTGGGTTTTGCAGAGAACAATGGCAATGTGCGGCCAGCGTCGGTGATTGAAACGGCGTCAGCGTCGATCAAGGAGGGAGGGAGGGATCAAGGCGGCGGGCTCCTATGCGGCCGAGTCTGGACGAGGATGAGTTCATAAACTTGCCGAGGTGAGAATGGGAGTTGATCCGTTGGTTTGCGCTGTGTTTTTCTATGATGAGCATTACGAAGTAGTTGATTTGATGATGTTTATTTAACTTTCTTTTGATTTTTTTTTTTTTTTGTAGATAAGATCTGGATGGGCGAAGCACATGCAGAGATCAAGGCATTGAGGTTATCAGAACGCCTTAGAGATAAAGCAGTCGAAGAGGTTATATATATGTATCTACTAAATCAATTTAGCTTATTATTTGGGTTTAATAGTGTTAGGCGACTAGGAAAGCGCACAAGAGTCTTACGAAGAAAACAAATCAATTACAAGAATCCCTTTCTAGACCCTGAACCATGGAAGAAGCTTTTAAATGGTCATTTTCAATTCTATGTGTGTGTAAAAGGAGTTTTTTTTAGACGTATGTATGTAGACAAGGGAGATGTGTGAACAAAGGAAAAGGAGTGGGTTTGGCTTGAATGATAAAAGTCAATATAGATTGTTGAGGGATTCTTGATTATTAGGGTGGGTTTTTTTTTTATTTTAGGATCTGGGTTTTCTTTGTCGATCGCCATTCTTGATTACTCCCTTTTTATCTGACTAAAATTTGATAGATTTTTGTAAAAAAAAATCTATTTGCCCGATTCGTTGATTGTTCTTTACAATTATATGATCTGGGTTTCTTTGTGGATCTCTATTTGTGATCGTTCCCGCTTATTTCTGTTGAATTTGATGTGTTATTCGTTGATGCTAAAAATATTCAAGGTGGTCTGCTGTTAAAATATGCATGATGGACGGGTCATTGTTGATTTGGGTAAGAATGGGTGTTTGTATTCAGGGAGTTGTAGTGTTGTATTTAGGTAAGAATGGGTGTTTGTGATTAACAAGCTCCTTTGTGATCTAGATGTTTGGTACATAATGGCTTGATACCCATTCATTTGGAATGGAGTTCCAGAACACGATAGAACTTTGGTACAGAACGGCGATTGTAGCAAGCCGAAGTAATCACCAAAGGTTTTTCAGTTGTTTACATTTAATCCGGAGGGAAAAAAAAAAGGGTCAAACTCTTGACTGGTTATTTGACAACATAAAATCTATACAGTATGCAGTAAAAACTGGGCCGCAATGCTTGTGTAATTGTGTTCTTACATGATTAAGATGAATAATGATAGACTCTTATGTTGAAGTGCCAGTAGGATGCAGGATTCTGATGGACTTTCACGTCGATTTTTGGCTCACCTGTGGATCTTTGTTGTATGGCTTGTTTTTTGGGTTTTGCTTCTTTCTTTCTTTTGTTGTTGCCGCTGATACAATTTATTTCCTTTTGTCAGTGAAGTTCTTGCTTATTCTGAACAAAGACACCCCCATCACAGCAATTGTGGGCTCCTGCTCCCATTACATAGGTTCTAGACTCTTTGTCTTTTCTTTTTTTATGTAACGTTGTTTAACTATGCAGATCTTGGGAATGGGTTGCTATTGATGATACATACAACCCACAACATTTTAAAAAATAAGAAAAACATTGCAAGAATATTTATTGCAACTGTCATTCTTGATGATAACTAATGCTCTGTTCTGTGAGCTATGGGTACGGGTTGCACCTTTAGAAGTTGGTTATTTGCATGTTTGCCTTTTTTTTTTACTTGATTTTACAGTTCAGATTTAGAATGAACCTATATATGAATCCTTCTTCTTTACATGCTGTTGTTCCCCAGTTCTCTTTCCCCTTTGCTTGTTCTCTATCGTAGAAAATTGGGTATTTGCTTTTTTGCCCTCTCTTGGCTTGATTTTGCACTTTGTCCAACAGTTTTATAAAAAACAACAACTTGAGCATAGAAATTTGATTTTGTGATCCTGAGGTAATTAAATAGGCATATCTTAATCACATCAGTTTGCTCTATGCTGATTTATAGCTTTGTGCATTTATTTTTGGTGCTATTTGAAATGTGCGTAGTGCCACTTGCTTACTTTGAGGAAATCTCTTAATGGAGATATTATTTGTTGAGTGAATAACCTATGTAAATAATCAAAGGGTATATGTCAGTGTCTGTATATTTTCTGTCTATCGCCATGAGAAATTAAGCATTTGACTTTACGTATAGTCTGTGGGCTTCCTATTCTGGATTTGAATCTTTTTTTTTTTTTGGCCCCTTCTTTGAGATAATTAAGCAAATTTATTTAGTTTAGAGTTGTTTGTTGCTGCACAAAGCACCATGAGGTTGTCCTGGAAAATATTATGGAGTCTGGTGCTTATCATTTACTGTAATCTAGACCTAGATTATGTTGGCATTATTAAATGAACAGGTGTCTTCTTTTAAATTTGTGGCCCTTTTGGCCTAGATTTTGTTTAGTTGTTAATTTGGTTTTGAACGGATAGGATAAAATGGTGAATTTGGAACTGAGAGGAGCAAGCAATGTGGTAGAGGCATGCACACAGACAAATAGCATACAGAAGATTGTGTACAGTTCTTCTCTAACAACAGCAATATAGAGAGAGGATATTTGCTCAGAGAGGATGTGGATGAAAAGTCATGGGAATCAAAATTCCTGCAGGAAAAAGAAGGTATACGTGGATCCAGTTAAAACCCATTTTCTTCTTTTTTGTGAAGTTAGTGGTGTCTATTGTTTTTTTGTTTGCCAGATCATATATTTCTCACTGTAAATGTTACAATGCTGGCCTTGAAAATTAGATGAAATTGTGTTCAATATGGCAAGATCACACGTCGTTTTACCCAAATATTACCAGGACAGAGAGTCCAAATTGAATCACACACAAATATCCCTTTAGAACTATGGCGGAGAGCATAATTTAAGCTGTTAAGCTTTCTTTTCTTTGATTCTTAGCAGAATTGAGTGTCTCATAGATGACGTTCAAGCTTTGTCTCCAACTAGAAAGGCCATCTTGTGTCCACTAGCCTTTCTGTACCGGAGTTTAGTGGATTAGGGTTGGTCTCTAGGATGGTATGGGTGGAAATGATGTTGTGAATAGCTTTTATGAGCTTCTGTTAGTTGACAATATGAGCTTCTGTTAGTTGACAATTAAGCTGATGTTGAGTTGCTGGAGGATTCCGCTATATTTAGTCTACAGCCTGTAAGGAAATACCAATGATGGTGTGAAGAACCATATCTACTTCTACCTTCATGCTCTCTCGAAAGCTAATTCTCGAAATTGGAAGCATGCGCTCTTTAATTTTGTTTTTTGGTCAGATGGATGAAACAGTTTCTGTTTATCATTGGAACGCTATTTTCCTTGTTTGTTGCTCTCTTTTTTAGATGATCAACACACCTAAAATGTCACTTGAGAAGATAGTTTGTTGTTGAATGGTGGAAAAATTAACCAATCTCTATTTTGTTACATTTTCATGTACCCATTACTTGACAGCCAATCCAAGTTTTATTATGTGTTTGCATTTTATTTTTCTTGAATTGCAAGAAGGGTGGAAAGGGGCGACCAGCGTAGCAACACCATTGAGCGTGACCCTTTGGATTCCCGATCCGCTGTGTTTGCATTTGTTGCACAAGAATGTTCTAATTCCTGCTGTCCTTTTTAAGCAGGTGTTTCTTGTGCGAGTTATTTGGCAAGAAATTATGAAGAGAGAGTGTTGCTTGTTTGCATTGCCTACACAACTCCTCAAATTGAAATTATGCTAGGATATGAGAGATTACTGCATGATCTTTTTTTTTTCTTTTTTTTTTCTCTCTTGTGATCAGATTTCTGCATGATCTTGAAAATGCAAGAAATTCAAACTGTCTGAGGGTTAAGGGTTTTTAGTGGTCAAGAGTACTCTAACCCTACAATGTAACGAAAACACTAAACCAACAGGGCCATCTTGGCCATGTTCGGTTAACAAGTTTAGTTTAGTTTTGTTTAGTTTTGATGATGTAAGTAGGTGTAATAAGTGGAGAGAGAGAGAGAGAGAGAGAGAGAGAGAGAGAGAGAGAAATGAGGAAATGATGATGTAAAACCAAAACCAAAACAGGCCCAAAACTGTTAACCGAACATGGCCCTTGTAAGTTCATTTTTGCATGACTTGGTTTACTTTGGACTATTTTAGCCATTGGTTAAAGATACATCTAAAAAATATCTTGCTTTTAATATGGCAAGATCCAATACCTTTAGAGAATCGCACTACACCAAGGCTTTTGAAGATTAAGCGGTTTTGCAGCCCTAACATTCCTTTGAATGAAAACATTCCTTTGAATGAAAATCTATGGATACACGATGGTTGCAGTTTCGTTTCGTTTGTACTTGGAATCCAGGCTGTGGTTATTCACAAAGAAAATAACCATGAGAATTTGTACCATTAGATTTCCCAATTTTTTTATATTCCAAAGTGCTTTTCGGGCTGCGCTCTTTTTGAGAAGCGATTAAAATTTAGTCGACAATTGCTTAATAATTACAAAAATCTACATATATTGCAATAGAGTTGACGATAATCCATTCCAAATAAAATCGTCATCTACATATCGATTAAAATTAACGGGTCGACACATCCGTGCATAGCACGGAGTGTACCACCTAGTAGATTTTAAAGGTCGTTACCGAGTCAGAATTTATAATGGTCGATCTGAACCGTTAGGATTTTACGCCTCATTGATTCCATCATTGACACCAATTTTGGAGATCATCGGATATCAATAGCCATGATATCGGATCATGTTTAATGCTTTCCGAGGCCTAAAAGTCTTATTCTAAACCATAACAGCCCCACCAAAGTTTTTTTTCTCCAATCGGAACCGTCTATCTTTCACATATTACAGAGTACATCATTTGTACAAAAAGTTAAGTTCATTGTGTTTCAACTTACATTTAATCGGATGATAACTCTCTTGTAAAATTCATCTAAATAACACATTCATACCCCAATCAAAGGGTTTTCTAAATCCGATCGATATGTAACTTTCCATGATTGATTTAATCAACAAAAACTATCATATTAACGCTCTCGATTGTTCATTTGAATATATTTGTGCGGAACCTTGTCGTAACTTTTTTAACCTATTTTTTTAAAATAACAATTTGTATTTTTTTTAAAAAAATTTGTCCTACTCTCTCTCGCTAAAAAAAATTATAACATTTATTTTTCATTTTTTTGTTTATGACTTCATGTTTCTTTTTTTTACCTTGATATAATTCAATGATTCACTAACACAAAAAAAATAAAATAAATAAAATAATTACCAAAAGAAATTGATATTTATTTTTTCAAAATCTTTATTAGATAAAAGGCAATGTATATGTGTGGTATATATATTTTTTACATGATTAAATTTTGATTCAAAATTTATTAATCATATAAAATATTTAAAAAATTTATTTTCTTTATTTAAAAGCTTATATTTCTTTGTAACTTATGAATCGCTATTTACGAGGATTTGTGGTTCGTTTGCTTTTTCTTATGAATATTTGTGGTTTTGTTTATGAACGTTGTGGCATTCTTATGAATGTGTTATGACCCATAAAAATAGGTTATGAATTGCTTTATGAATTTTGTGGTTCAGCTTATGAATGTTTGTGGTTAGATATGATGACCTGTTACATGACCTGTTCTTCAGGTCACATTTTGCTGATGTGGCACAATCTGAGCCCTTCGTTGGGTGCATACTATATGTCCTAAAATGGGGGTGTGTATTGAAGCATTTCCCTAATTATTTTCTAATTGGCTTTCCTTTCTTTCTACCAATAAGCATATCCATCAATCGCGGGAATCATATGCGAATGTGCTGGGTATGGCCCACCCATTAAAATCAAGAGTGCTAGACGTACACTCATCTCGGTACAACCATTTCGGCTCCAACTGTTAACAACTCCCTCACATACACGTGGGGCCCATTATATGTGGGTCCTACGTGTATGTGAGGGGATTGTAAACGGTTGGAGCCAAAATAGTTGCACTCAGCATTTTTGATGTAAAATATGTGAGGCAATTAATTTGGAAACCTTATTTTGGCAGAATCCTTTAGTAGGGAAGAAAACATTTAGGGAATAAAAAAAAAAGGTGAGTTGGTCTAAGATCTTTTTATTCCTAAATGAATTTCTCACGGAAAGGAATTCCATGGCAGCAGGAATGGTAAGTCTTGGATATCAAGGCTCCGTTTGTTTCGGGCGGAAAATGTTTTCTGGAAAACCTTTTCCATGGAAAACTTTTTCTAGAAAAGAAAATGTTTTCCAGTGTTTGGTTGTGATATGAAAACATTTTCTAGAAAACATTTTCCATTGTTTGGTAGACATGGAAAATCACTAATTGAAAAACTAACCAAAATATCCTTGTAAAAATAAAAATGGTATTTATACTATATAAAGGATAAAAAATCCAACATAACATATGCAAATGACATAAATACCCTTGTAGTATAGAAACAAAATACAAAAGAACTCAAACAATAAACAAAGAACATGTTCCGCTCACATGTCTTAACAAGCATAAATACTCCTAACAAATATAATTCATCAACTCGAAACCTTACATTGTGCCCAATAACGTGCAAAAAGATAAACATTTGCTCTTTAATAGGCATGTGAATGGTCTCTGTCAGTAAATTCTTCGCTGCAAGAGTATCACGTAATCCAAAAAAAAGGACTAGACCTCATTCTGAGTATCTTTATACATTCAGCATCGTCATAAATAACACTGTTCATAGACGTCTCTCTTTCAAATTTTCGATTGATATGAGGTGCTTGAGGTATATAACTTCGAGATCTACCATCTTTCAAGACTACAAGACCCACAACTATCACTGTTGTGGCTGCCCCCATGATTGCTACTTTAATTGGTTTGCTATCCATCTGTTATATATCCAAAAATGCTTAGGAATTAAATTCAAGGCAGCAAGGCATATAACAAATAAAACAAGCATGAATCTCTAATCAACGATATCGATGCCCTACTACAAGTGAGTCATTACAATTATCCATAGCAAGCACCACTATTTCTGCTCCTTATTAATCACAATTCACAAAGCCAATCAATCTCACACGGAATAAATTTAAAACCCAAAATGCAAACAATCAAAGATTAATTCCGTCATCAGAAGCAAAATTTCAATCAAGTAGTTTCTATGTTCAGTAGAAGTGGAGACCCAGGTACATGGACATTCATAGTACCTTCATTTACCCTCTCCATGGACTTGCCAAAAATGGCCATCATGACATCAAACCCTTGTACTCTTACTTTTTTCTGTAGCCCTATTCCAGTGCATTTTTCAATCGTTGGATCACGTGAGAAATCTTACGAGATAAAAAGATTCTCACTTTATTCAACAAGCCAAAAATACACCGGTACAAAAGTAAAGATAAATAATGTACACCGCTCAATGACTAAGGCATAATCTTACGAGATAAAATACGCCTGTGAAAGTTGTGCCCACAATTAAAACCTTTGTTTGTTTATTTCTGCAACTTCTGAGATCCAAGAAATGGCAAGAAATGATGGATCAACATTTAGTGCAGATTTTGAAATTTTGAGTCCGTGATGGGGTCAACTCAACTTAGTACCCATTCCCACCCCTTCGCACCACTTGTTAAAAACACAAAATCCCAGTTGATAGACCACTGCATCTGCAAATGTTACAGTTTTTTGTAGCCTAAGCAAATTATCAAACAGTTGGTGGGCACATTGAAAGAAGATTGAACCATACAATGAAATTTGAAACCCAAGGACATTGAAAGAAGATTGAACCATACAATGAAGTGTCTCAGGCATTTCATCAAACATGTAATACCCCACGTTTCAAAGCAGTGCCTAATTACACAGTCCATTAGTTCTTGCTTCAGTTTACTTGCTAGGCCACAAAGATTATAGTATGTACAAGCATTCAAATAACCCACAAGAAACAACAAACAGGTAGAGAGAGAAGAGCGAGAGTGGGAGAAGTACCTGCGATTATCGTTGCAGGCCGAACTTTGCGCCGATTTTGAGCTGGTTCTGATTTTGTTTCTAATCGAATTGCAAGTGTGGGCTCATATAGTTACATCAATACGTTTTGGGAGAATTAAATTTCCCACAGATTTGCGAGAGAGGGGGGGAGAGAGAGAGAGAGATTTGCGAGAGAGAGAGAGAGAGATGAGTGGTTACCTGTAGAATGGGGAGCTGGGATGAATGTCGGTGTGGGAGGCTGGGATATCAATGTCGGGGTGGGAGGCTGGGATAACAACGCCAGGGGAAAATGTTTTCCGTGTCTTCATTAAGGAAAACATTTTCCTGAAAGGGTAATTCATTTTTTTTTTTGACTTTTTCATCTTGGAAAATGTTTTCCGTTAGACTTAGATTTTCTGTTGCACCCAAACACCGGAAAGTGTTTTTCATAGAAAATGTTTTCTTAGAAAATGTTTTCCGCCCGAAACAAACGGAGCCCAAGTCTTGGGGTTTAATTGCTCGGCAAACCTATTCTACAAATATTTGGAATTTAGGTGTGTGTGACATACAAAATTGGTCAGAGAAAAAAAATGGGGAGCAAGAGAAAAATATATTGTGAGAGTTAGGAAGGGAGAAAAAAACATTAGTGAGCATAGACTTGGAGATTTTTTATTTTTTTCTATATTTTTCTATCTCATTGTACGCAATCAATATAGTGGAATTCTTTTTCGTCCATCCGTGGAGTAGGTATTAAGGCAGAACCACGTTAAATTCTGTGTCCTTATTATTATTATTTTTTTGTACTTGTTTAGTTTTGTGGCGTGTTTCCGTTGTGGCCGGGGACTAAAAATCCCAATCGCCTTCAATTTACCCTTCAGACTTTGTAATCTATCACCCTTCAACCAACGGCATTTATTTGCCACATTAGATTTCCTTTTCTTTCTTTCTTCTTCATCTAACAATCCTTATCTGGTTTGGCAGTGGTCGTCCCCAGTGGTGGTTGCCTCCTTGACTGGGGCGGGGTGCGTTGACTCTTGACAATTGAAAACCTCTAATAATAATGTTAATAAGGGTTTTCAAAAAAGGCGTCATGTAACCTAACCGTCATGTAGGTGGATTTTGAATCTCAAATACTGTTATTTAGATTATACGAACGATACGGTCCAATATCGCTTATTATATGACCGTTCACAAATCGTTACGTTTCTCATTACGGCAATTTCAAGCACGCGTGTTAGTGCATCAAGGTTCAAGTTTCCAAAGTGGTTTTGGATCGATGCTCCCAAATATTCACTCCTGTTCTCTCTCTTTGATACTTTTCCACCTCCCTAGCTTGTCCCTTTCGTTAATTTTTCCAAGAGATAAACTTATTCACAGAGCCTCCGTGAATAAGAGATTTACTGAGACAAATGAAGCTTTGCCACGTCACCCAAATTGTGAATTCCTAACCTCTCAATTTTATGCCCACCACATCTGATTACTCCCCTCTCTCTCTTTCCCAAACCTTTCTGCTTCTGAGCCTCCTCTTCCTCTCTTAAACAACCCACCGCCGACCACAACCACCTGCAGGCTCTGTGAATATGAGTTTATCTCTTTTTCCAATTCATCTGTACGGGAAATTGGACTGGTATGGTATATTAGCATAATAGTAAACGCCACTGAAAAATCAACGCGGCATTATTTTCCATTTTCCATGTCAAATTACAAGATGACCCCCTGAAATATCAAACCAGTTTGAATGCATTCCTTCAATATGCATTGTCAGAATCCATGAATCCGAAATGTATACGAGTAATTATTCAGAAGTCCGGGAGCACGACCAAGTTGCTCTCCAAATCATTCCAACACTAAACATTTATGTGAGATATATACATTTAGTGATGGACTTCACAAAAATGTATGATGTTAGAGTGCACTGAAGTACCACGTGACCGTGTCCCAGGAGTTCTGGACAATTAGTCTTTTTATACTCTACATATTTATTCGTGGATCCCAAACCAAGGTCACCCTCCTCCTATAAATTAATATCCGTAGCTGTACTTGTCCACACAAACATGAGATTCTGTAAATCTCTTTCCCTCTCCATTTTCCTTCTGATTTCCCTCCACTTCAACATCCCCTCCAACCATGCAGCCAATTTCAATATCATAAACAACTGTCCCTACACGGTTTGGGCCGCCGCCTTGCCTGGTGGTGGCGTCCGCCTTGACCAGGGCCAGACTTGGACCATAAATTATCTACCTGCAGGAGGAACTACAGGCCGGATATGGGCTCGAACCGGTTGCAGATTTGATGAGACGGGCCGTGGCAACTGCGAGACCGGTGGCTGCGGTGGGGTCCTCGAGTGCGAGGACTCTGGTCAACCCCCTAACACACTGGCTGAATTTTCACAAAACCAACAGAACAACACGGACTTCTTTGACATATCCCTTGTTGATGGGTTCAATGTTCCAATGGAATTCAGCTCTACTTCTACTGGGTGCACCCGCGTCATCGGATGCACTGCTGACATTAACGGCCAGTGCCCGCAAGAGTTGCGGGCCCCTGGCGGGTGTAAAAACGCGTGCACCGTATTCAACACGAGTGAATACTGTTGCAACTCTAGAAATTGCGGGCCTACAAATTACTCAAGGTTTTTCAAGGATAGGTGTCCGGATGCTTATAGTTATCCCAAGGATGATGCAAGTAGCGTGTTTACATGTCCTTCGGGAACCAATTACAGGGTTGTGTTTTGTGCTCCAGTGAGGAATATGAAACTATTCCTTGTATGCGATGATGAAGAGTTATGAAATCGAATTCCGGAATTGAAAGCTAAACGAATATGTTTGTGAGTCTGTGACATAATAAAGATGGGTAAATGTAGTGATGTCCACCTTAGAGGAAGTCGGTCACAATCCAATGATTTTTGCTTCATTATATGTACCAATTAGTGATATTCTTACCCAAGATAGGGTCTTTCATTCCTTCTACCTTGTTTTCTCGTTGATGGTATCAGAGCCCTCACGATCAGTCATGGTCAATGGTTCTTCTCCAGCTCTTTCCTCTGGTTTTTCTCTAGCTCTTTCCTCTGGGTCTTTCATTGCTTTTACCTTGTCGATGATGGTAAACTGTTGGACAATCCCACTCTCTTGTTGAAAAGTCCTCCCCGTGTGTGAAAGGGGAAAACAAGTTGGCAGCCTTGTTTGACCTTTGGCTTAATTAGAAGCCACACTCAAATCTGGAAAATCTCTTGGCGTGATAACCATTAAATGGTTGTCTTTTTCTCTTCTGTTACTTGTGAATGACTGAAAGTGGAAGATAGAGTTGAGAGTGAGGACAGAGTAGAGAAAGGGTAGAGCTGTGCAAGGGCTCCTCCTTCGGGAGGGAGCCGAGCTTCTCGAGTGAGACTCTGTCAGGAGATTGTGAAAGAGATACATGGTGAGGTTGAAATGATTGAAGCTGATCGTAAAAGAACTCTCTCTAATAGCTGATTTATGGAAGGTTTTTTGTTTTTCTCCAGCGAGCGTTTGCAGCCTTTTGATTTTTTGTTGGTGGTGGTGGTAGGGGTTAGTTTCGCGCTTGTTTGTCTGTTTTTTTGGGCTGTAGGAGCTTATGGTCGTGCTGTTGGCGCCTAAGGGCAGTGTTGGGGTGGCTTTGCAGGGGTTTGTGTGGCAGCTGTTTTGGTTTTGAGGCTTTTTTGTGCTTTTGGTGTTTTCTTCTTTCCTCTTCTTTTTTCTTTCATTCAACCTTGGTTGGATATCTCCTCCCCCTCTTCTCGATGTACCCTTATCTAGTTTCTTTAATATATCTTCTTTTTATGATAAAAATAATAATAATGGAACTGTCTCTACTTGGACCTGTTGAACAAAGGCACATGGAATAGTGACATTGATGATGTCACATTCAACTACTGCAATCCGTCCAATTCTCTCATGGGACAAATTTTATTGAGTGCAATTCCCTCAGTCCATGTGTTGGCTTCTGTTATACACGATGGTGCTGTGGTCTTAATCCCAGCCATTGGTCTTTCTCAAACACAAGATAATTTTCCCTCCTGCCTACACTCTTTCCCTTGCAAGCAGCAGCAACAGCTGCATTGGAAAGGGGGGGATCCGAAAATCAGAAGGACAAAAAACTCTCATTTTCTGAATTCAGAAGCAGCAGAAACCAAAGTGCTCTGAACAATACTAGTATGATTTTAAGTACCGGCCGTTATGTAACAGTCGACCGGTTCACGACCGTTACACCCAGTTCCTGTTAAGTAACATTCGATACCACCGAAACCGTTACACTCAAACCGTTACCGTTACCGTTACGTATCACGATACCGATATTTAAAACCTTTCCTACACACACAACCACTCCCACACAGTACCCACACAACACTCTCACATGTGGGAGTGGTTGTGTGTGTAGCTTTTTTGAAGTGCTCTCCCTTTCCCTCCAAGCCCAAAAGCCGTGAGCTCTCAGCACTTTCTCTCTACCAATTCCCAGCCAAGCCTTAACAAAAGGAAAACCACCTCTCTGAACGCATACAATCTCTCTCTCTCTGACTCCGAACAGAGAAATCCCTCCTCTCTCCCAGCCTAAAATCTAGAGCAAACCTCTCTGTCCAGACTCTCCAAAAAAAAAAAAACAGAATGCCTTTTGCCCTAGTTCAAAGCCCATTCAACCCTCACAATTACAGTCCAACAACAGTCTCGTAATTTTCATTTTTATACGCGACAACATTAATATAGCTCGAAAATAGTGAGACCAAATCTAACTCATGTTATATTTTCATCTAGCCTATACAATTCGAGTCAATTGCCATACAATATTTCAATACATGAATCATTCAATTCTTTTTATATATATTGTTCACGAAACCGGAAGTGGGTTGCATAATGTATGAAAACTCGTGCGCCTGCATACCACAATGGATTCCGATATAATAAAATACTAAGTTTCTCCCGAAAGTGCGGCAGATTTTTACTGTGGTCGTTGGTGGCCCTAGAGCCCTGCTTTCAGGTTAAACCGGTCAAGATAAAAAAAAAGGACAAAATCAATGCGGTGTTAATAGCTTACACGCATTTTCTGTTTTTATTTTGCCAGGATAATTAATTGAAAGAGGTTAAAATTGAGAGAAGTACCGAATGGAAGACGCGAGGATAATTAATGTGCTAGCACTTCCATCTTCAGTGGCTACCCAATGTGTGAAGTGATGCAACATGGCACTAAATGCGTGTAAATCTATAAATCTGACGAAAATGAATTTGTAATCATATGAGTTGCTCTTGTGACTTGGGCTTGGCTTGTATGTAGCTCAAGCTCGGTTGTTTTTTTTAAGGGAAAATTATCGAATGTCCATGTAGCTTCACCCGAGTCTCGATTTAGTCCCTCTAGTTTCAATTGCACTCCAACAAACCCTGTAGTTTCAATTTTGGTCGATTTTGGTCCAATTGATAACAGATGTTATCAAATTAGACGGAATTGGGGATTTTTTAGGGGGTACAGCAGTCGTTTCCCCTTCCTCCCGCCCTTTACCAAAACCCTAACTCCTTTATCACCATATTTCCCTCCCATTTGATATATTACATGTACAGAGCCAGTCTCTCTGTGCTCCCTCTCTTTCTCTCTCTCTCTCTCTCGTTTGTCTCCCCTTCATACACAAAAGCTAGTTCAATGGATCACATGCTATGCCATTGTGGAAAAAGATCACCAGTTACCACCTCATGGACAGATACCAACCTTGGCAGACGATTCATTGGGTGTTACAAACATGGGGTAAGTTTCAATAATCAAGAATACAATTTGTTTATTCTTTGGTCCAGTAATCAAGACAAATTCATACTAAAATGTACTCCTTTCTTCATTCTGTGGTCTACTAATTTGAAATTAAATTGCAGTCCCCAGATGCTTGCAACTTTTTTATGTGGGTGGATCCACCCATTTGTGCTCGTGCTAGAGCTGTGATACCTGGCTTACTTAGAAGAAGCCGTCACCTTGAAGAGCAAATTCAAGTAATGAAAAGAAGAGAGAGGATTTACGTGGCTGTGTTGATTTTGTTTGGTATTTTGTTTTTCTGGTCGATTTGCTCTGTGGATGGTGGGTCCGATTCAGTTGAAGGCAGTGGTGGTGGATTGTGATGGCTAGGTTACACTAGTAGTCATTATTTAGGTTAAGGTCGTATGGGTTTGGGTATGAAACCCATTGTCAATGTTTGTGGTTGTTTGGGGTAGTTAACAACCCATTTTGTGTATGAATCTGATGACAATGGTTTTTGTATGTTTGTTGTAATCAAAGTGTAATGAAAGGGTTGGAACCCATGTTGAAATGAAAGGCTTTATCTGATGACAATGGTTTTTCTATGCAATGCATTGGTTTTAACAGAGCAACCAAATAGACTGCATTCATTCATAACAGAGCAACCAAATGAACCAAATGAACAAAAAAAACAATTGACAAATAGACTGCATTGAAACTCAACAGAGCAACCAAATGAGAGGTGCATTGAACCATTCCTAACAATAGAGCAACCAAAGGCACACATACAGTTGTTCAAATCAGTGGGATAACAAGAGAGCAACCAAATGAACCATTCCTAACTCAAACTAAGCATTCAAATGACAGAGAAATGAAGGTCCGCTCCTTGCCTTCTCCTAGTTGGGGTACCCATTGTTGCTTGGCTTCCCTTTTGTGCACCTTGTCTTCCACATTGTTGGGATTGGCTTGAACTTTCAGGAGCAGCATTCCTCCCCTACTGTATACACAAAATACAAATTACATATAAGCAAATACACAAAATACAACTGTTCAAGGCTTGAACTTCCATCCCATCCTCACTTCTATCCTCATCCTCACTTCCATACTCATCCTCATCTTCATCAGGTTCATCCATTTCCTCAATAACCACCCTTTGTACATAAACATCTAGTTTGTTGCTTAGGGCCACCCAATTAACCATTTCAAGGCAGTCATCATCATCATCCAACTTTCTTAACCCATGATATAAATCCCTAGCAGGCACTTGGTAGTGATAAACAAAATCCCCAGAGAGACCTAGTTCCTTGACCATGTTTCTCATTTCTATGAAGCTTGTTTGGTCAACATCCACCCAATCAATGAATATGCATTTACCCCCAACATAACATCTAGCATTTAAACCAGTCTTTAGCATACCATTGTAATGCAGCCTTATGGTGTAAATTTTTTTATCTGAACCTGATACACAAAGGGGAGATACCATATGGGACCAATAAAAAACCAAACAAAGGAATCATAATATACAACCAATCATGCTAGGAGTGACGTGTATGTATACATATATGGGACCAGTATCAATAACAAACAAACAACATATGAGACCACTATCAAAATCAGAGAAACACAGATTGTGATTGTGTGTGTATACATATACAAGTGTAAACTTTTAACTGTGTCAGAGTAAAGACCAGGCATAAGCATTAAACAAAATACCCTAAACAACGACACAAAACCGTTAACAAAAGGGGGAATTTATACCATAAACAACAAGGCTCGATTTTCGTACCATAATCGGGTTCTTGGTCTCCAACTCTAAAGCTCAACATTGGGTTCGACGTAAGCCTTGATATGTGCGAGGTCACTTGGTATTTACCTCCGAGATTCTGAAAACCCTAACTTCTTGATCTTGATCTTTGTCAAATTAGCACCTCAATGTCGATTTCCAACTCTTGCCTATCGATTCTAGTTTGTGCGTCCAGACGAGTCAGAGGTGAGTGAGAGAGCAGTGAGGTGAGTGAGAGAGTGAGGTGAGTGAACGAGTGAAAGAGTGAGGTGAGTGAACGAGTGAGAGATTTTTTTCGCATAAGGGGAGTTAGGGTTTTGGTAAAGGGCGGGAGGAAGGGGAAATGACTGGTGTACCCCCTAAAAAAGCCCCAAATTGGGGATTCCGTCTAATTTGATAACGTCTGTTATAAATTGGACCAAAATCGACCAAAATTGAAACTACAGGGTTTGTTGGAGTGCAATTGAAACTAGAGGGACTAAAATGAGACTCGAGTGAAACTACATGGACCATTTTGATAATTTTCCCTTTTTTTAATGGTTGTTGTGTGTATCATGTTTGCCCGTGAGGGCATTTAATTTACCAATTTACCATTAAAGTTGTAAACTTAGTGCAAAATACGTTCTAAAAAATGAATCTAATTAATTAACCATTGAAGTTGTGAACTTGTAGTGCATGTAAAAAATGTTCCTAAAAATGAAGTTGAAGGGCTAACAAAAAATATAGTGAAATTTTGTGTTCTGATAGACAAATTATTCCAATATTGTTGTTTAATTTTAGAAATATATAGGGCACCACGTGGCGATTGGGCCTAGGGCACCCAAATGTTGTGGGCCGGCCCTGGCTTTAGGGTGTTGTAGCTCGGCTTGTTTAAAATTCAATGTGGCTCGAGCTCAGAAAACCATATCCGTTTCTTACTTCGTTTTTTTTTTTGAACGGCAAATTTTTTTATTTATCTAATGTAAAGAAACAAGAGATTAAAGGGACGAGCGACGACATCACAATAAGAGTGTACGACCCAAACAAGGTTGGCGCCATACACACTTGACAATCATATGCCACTCGACCAACTGAGCGAGGCTAATGAGAGATCAGCCAAGCCCAGGAAACAAAAGCGATACAATGTAAGAGATACACAAAAAAAATCAGAGATTCCAAAAGCACCAGAGAACATCAAAGCAAGTCTCCTAAGAAGCTTAGAATTGTTCCAATTCGGTAAAGTCCCCCAAGTGTAGTCAGAACTTCAAAGCCGTTGAGAACAAGGGCAAAATGCAGCAACTTCCAACCCAATGTAGTAGCACGAAAAAGTAGATGATGTAGAAATACCCAAGTGAATCAGAACTTCAAGCCATTGAGAACAAGAACAAAATGCAGCAATATCCAACCCAAGGTAGCAGCAGGAAAAAGTAGAGGGTGTGGAATCTTAAGCACCTTATGACAGGAACAATCAGACATGTCCATGCAATCAATCGGCACACAGAGGCAGCAGCAGAAGAAAGTGAAAATAGCCCATCCAAGTGTGACTAAAAGACTCCCTTGTGGAAATAAACCCAAACCAATGATCTATGGATCAAAGCCAACCATGCACTAACACCCCAACCCAGAAACGACACACGAATCAACCATACACTGACATCCCAACCCAGAACAACCATGCACGGACATCCCAACCCAGAACATACTCTCAAATCAAAAATCTATAAACTCTAAATGAAAAAGATTGGTTAGGTTTGACCAGCAGCCCTCTCTTGGTCTTGTGCTTCCATGATCATAAGCCTACTTATAACCTCGTCTTCATCACCAACATACCCCAACCCCATGATTTTGTTGACAGACCAAATGGTTTGAGCTTCATTGAGAAGAATTCTGTTTTTGTTTTCAATACCACTGGTAGTTGCTGACATAGCAGCCGCTGCAACTGCAGACCTAAACAAAACACTTTTTTGTTTTTTCCTCCCACCGTTGTTGTTTCTTACTTCGTTTGATAGGTATGACAACATGCATCTTTAATTACTAAAAACTCCCGTAACTTTTTTGATCATCCATAGACAATCAACATGCTCTGGGATGTTGTCATACATATGAGCCAATCTTGTTTACACGAGCCAAGTTGCAAATAACTCCAAACCCTGCAGCTACACGCTAATAAAATGAGCCTCTGTAAACAAGTCGAGCTACAACTAATTCGAGCTCGGCTCGTTCTCTAAGAAAAGCCAAAAAAAAATTTGTTACAGCTCTGCTCATTTACTAAATCAACCGAGCGAGCCGAGTCTTTTCCTTGAGCTGCTCGCAATCAGCTGGTTGCGTCCATTCATTAACATATCTCGAGCCACAGCTCTCCTGGGTTCAAACTTAACGAAGGAAAGCTCAATTTGAATCATCCCCGTTCTTAGTTTATCGTTTCCCAAAAATAAGAGACCAAGTCTGGCCGTCTGGCCTTCTCGTCAATCAAAATAATGACCTCGATCACCTACCAACAAAATGATACAAAACCGAAATCACCTTTCCAAATTTTGCTTCAAATAAAGCAATACAATCCATCATTAAGCACCAAAATTTCCACAAAACTTTCTATGGATTCATTCCAGATCCCAACCGAAGTTTGGATTTGAGTTACCCGTAGTGACCCAGAATTACTATCCGTATCCTTCTATAAATATATAGCCATACTCATCCACACAAACAAAACTTCTAAAGCCTATTCCTCCAATAAAAGAACATGAGATTCTGTAAATCTCTTTCCCTCTCCATTTCCCTTCTCATTTCCCTCCACTTCATCACCCCTTCCGGCCATGCAGCCACTTTCAATATCATAAACAACTGCCCCTACACTGTTTGGGCCGCCGCCTTGCCTGGTGGTGGCGTCTGCCTTGACCAAGGCCAGACTTGGACCATAGATTATCAACCTGCAGGAGGAACTAAAGGTCGGATATGGGCTCGAACCGGTTGCAGATTTGATGGGGCGGGCCGTGGCAAGTGCCAGACCGGTGACTGCGGTGGAGTCCTTGAGTGCGAGGTGAACGGCCAACCCCCTAACACACTAGCTGAATTTGCACAAAACCAATTCAACAACTTGGACTTCTTTGACATTTCCCTTGTTGATGGGTTCAATGTTCCAATGGAATTCAGCTCTACTTCCAGTGCCTGCACCCGCGTCATCGGATGCACTGCTGACATTAACGGCCAGTGCCCGCAAGAGTTGCGGGCCCCTGGCGGGTGTAAAAACGCGTGCACCGTATTCAACACAAGTGAATACTGTTGCAACACTGGAAATTGTGGGCCTACTAATTACTCAAGGTTTTTTAAGGATAGGTGTCCGAACGCTTATAGTTATCCTCTGGATGATGTGAATAACATGTTTACATGTCCTACAGGAACCAATTACAGGGTTATGTTTTGTGCTCCGGCGAGATCTTCTGGGAATATGAAACTATCACTTGTATGCGATGCTGAAGAGTTATGAACTCGAATTTTGGAATTGAAAGCTAGACTAATTTGTTTGTGGCAGAATAAATCTGAGCACAGGTAGTCATGTCCACATCAAGAATGCAACTTTGGACAGACGACCGTCGTCGTCTTCTAACTTTTCTTTTTAGTAATAACTAGTAGGGGTAACGTGCTTTGCACTTCGAGTTATTCCAATTATAAGAAAGTGTTGTGTTGACTTCCAGTTAATTGTGTCCTCCCAAGTGGTGAGGAGCACATAATTATTTTACCTGTGTCGGCATTCGGCAGAATCACCTCACCCGTTTTTATGCGTTTTGCCTTAATAACTTGTAACTTTCTCTGCGTATTGTGAGAGAACTGTGTGCAGTTGCAACGTAGGCTGAGACAGGGGAGGGGGGAGCCGGTGGTTCTCTCTCCGAGAGTTTTTTCGTGTCATATATGTGTGTGAGTATCTATATTAGAACGGAGAGTGGTTTTTATCCCAGTCATCATATTACATTAATTTTATCCCTCTCTCTGCCAACTTTCTCTCTCTCTCTCTCTCTCTCTCTCTCTCTACCATTTTCCTCCACTGGCACACCACACCCAAAATTTCAATCACTCTATCACTACCTCCTCTCCTTGCCCCTCTCTAAAATTCGAAGGACCTTAAAGAATGGGCGTGTGCATGGGTACGTGCACGTGCACGTGCGTCGATTGCTCAAGCCGTGCCTTCAGGCACGGGCACCGGCATGTACTAGCATATATAGATTGAGTTTTTCCCTGAATCGTGGTGTGCATGGCCGAGATACCCAACAATTGGTATCACAGCCTCGTTGGGTCGAGAGGTTACTAGAATTTCACTTTTAAGCGCACTGGTTTGAAAACGGAAAAAACAGAAGTGATTGAAAATTTGTTTTGGTCACGGATATCAACTCCTCTCACTGAGACGATCATGGTGGTGCAAAATTGCCTGCGAAATGACGCCTGGAGACACCGCACACGCCAGATGAAGCGGTGCGTGCGAAGTGCGTCAAATCTACTTGAAGCGTGTGACACACGCAGGGCCGGCCCTTGGGCCAAGCCCACTACAGGGGCCCCCTGCTGTAATGGGTTAGTATAGCACCCTATGACTCTTTTGCTTGACACCTAGCGTTGTTGTAGTTATCGTCGCCCCAAGCGTAGGGCTAGGTCGTCGAAAGCATAGTAACCCGGCAAGACCGGGGTCGATTTCCACAGGGACCAAATGCACCCGGCATGAGATTGACTTGCGATGATGGTTTTTGGCGTTAAGACGGCCAACTTATAAGGTGGTTTGTTTGATGGTTCCCTCTCTACCTCTAAATGACTAGAAAATGAAGGTTTTACTAATTTAAACTAAAGGCAAAGTCAAGGGGTTCAAAACACCCATGACTTGAATTAAATTATTCTTCTCAAGATTACACGGTTAAATCACGTAGTTAAACATGCTTAACCGGAAGATTTATCATTTTAGCACATTCGGATTCTAGAAAATGAGTTTATTAAAGAGTAGGGTTCATTGAGGCATTTTTACAAACACTTAGAATGCCATAGCTCTAAGCATCATGTGTGGCAAGTAGTCAAGCCCTTGCCTACACAAGATCAAAGAGGTTAACAAGACTAAATTTTGATACATAAAATTGAACCCTAACTCTTAAACAAACAACTTTTAATGCTCATTTTGAGAGAAGAACAAAAATAACCCAAGCCATGGGGTGCTAATCACCCCATGACCTAGCCTTGCTACACTACTCACACATAATCATGGAAGAAATGAACATACTAAGTAGAAATGACATAAAAACGTGAAACATAACGAAAATGGAAATAAACTAGAGATTTGAATAGATAAGAAGAGTGCTTACAACTTTAATGAAGGCCGTAGCCTTGGTTCTTGAAGATTAACACCTAATTTCTAGAGAGAAGGTAGAGAAAATGGGTGAGGAAGAAGAAGGGAGGTAGAGAGAGAAGGTGAAAGTGTAAGATAACCTAATAATCTGATGTTGGGTGGCTTTTATAGCCCCCAAAAACATGTACAAAAGGTCCAAAATGCCCCTAAGATAAAAGCTTAATCGGGCTCAAAAGTTGCTAAATTTTGCAGTGGCTACTGGTAGCAATATGGTGTATTGCTACTGGTAGCAAACTAAAATCTGAGTTTCTGATCGCTGGCTACTGGTAGCAGTATTGTATATTGCTACTGGTAGCAACTGGGCATTTTCATGCCTTCTTTCGCTTGATCTTTTCTTGGTCTTTCGGCTTCCCGAGTCTTGTTCAATGCTTCGTTCCTTGACTCCCGGGACTCGGTGGCGGGTCACCACATGACCTTGGGTACTCGGGTATGCCTTGACTATCCGTGGCATTAAAACACGTCTTTATTCTCGAGTTTCTCCTGAAACTATCAAAATACACCCACGCACAACATCAATCGTATAAAAGTCGTATTATGCATGCGTGTGTGGCAAAAACGAGAGAGATAAGCCCCTTTATTTACACTATTGGGGACTTATCACACCCCCCAACTTGGACTTTGCTCGTCCCGAGCAAACTAATTCTGATTCACCTATCTATGCTATGCAATCTTCCCTAATTAAAAGATACAAAACCTATGCTCAATTTACAAAAAGCAGGCAAGAATCAAGCGCACCCCGGTAGATCCAATCACGTGCAACCCATGCGAATGCATGCCATGAACTAAAGTGAACAAACTATGCTAAAATAGTCAAGTACATGCACCATCTCGAGCATCAATCCCAAAAAATTCACAAGGATACGCTCAAATTCGAATTTTTCACACAATGAGGTACATTGACATCCCATGACAAGCACTAGCGAGTAAGTGCAATAGCCAGAGACAAAAGGCTATGCAAGCTATCAAATGAGCGCTACAACAAGAAGACAACTAATTATTCACAACTAGGCTAGCTAGAACGGAAAGCGTGCTTAAATAAACATAAATATCCAAAATGCATTAAGTGGAGTTAAAATAGCGTACGACGGATCAACTAAGGGCTTAATAAGCTTATAATGACCATGGTGACAAAAGAAGGGGACACAAAAGAGTGGTGGCCATATACTTGCTTGGTCAACTACCCTTGGCCACCACCGACCCCACAGAAACAAGTTCAAGGCCACAACAAAATACCGTAAAACCAACTGACAAGGAAATGAGAAACATAAAAGAGAATTACTAAACTAACCATACCTACTGCCACCGACTCATGCCACATGTCACCACATACTCTCAATCCTCCCCAAAGATGAGCTCGTGAAAATGGAGGAGGTGGATTTGGGTGATTTTTCAGTCAAGATTTAATGGAGAGGGGAGTTTGGTTATGGGGGTATTGGTGGTGTATTACGGTGGAGGGATAGAGGAAATGGGGCTAGGTTTTGTGTAATAGGTCGGCTTATTTCAGAAGTGGGATTGTTTTCTTCTTCTTCTTCTTCTTTTTTTCTTTTTCTTTTTCTTTTTTTGAATGGGCTTGTCCTCAAATGGCCAGACTGCATTGTCTTTTAATGATAGGCCCAAATCCCCTAATGATACCACCTGGATTTTTTTTTTAATTAAGCCCAAATTCACCCCAATCACATATCAAACATTGTATATCAACCCCAATCATGTCCACAAAACTCCTTGTACTTCAAGAACAATTCCGGCAACCCTCCAAGCATTGAAATTCACTTCCCCCAACCCTCCAAACATTCGGTTTCCTAGGTTAAGCAAAAATGGAGACTCGGACTATGGTTTACAAAAATTAAGGCCGACGAAGACACGTATGTGGTATAATCATGCAAAAATGCCTTGTATCATTTCCTACGTACGCCAACAACTCCATAATGATGCATAATAGATATTTACACTACTCAAGCACGAACAAAAAATATTATTTACGCGAATGCGAGAAATGAGACACAAAAAGCATGGGATGTTTCAAAATGAATTTCCACTCTAAATAATGCACGCCACTTGACCAACGATGGCTCAACTTGTTCACTAGAGTTCATGTATATGCCTGAGCATGGATGTAAACACACAACCAAATTCATCGGGGTTCCAACTCTTGCCTTTTATGAACAAAATTGAGCATATTTAAAGTATCTAATCTATGAAATGACTAACTAAGCGGGAAGATTACACAAAAAATTTATGCAAAAACTGAAAACGTAATTGATTAGTATAATCCACTCCCCCCAACTTGAAATGTGCAGTGCCCTCAATGCATGAGACAAAAAGTAAGGAGAGAGAGGAACAAAAATGTACCGACGGGGTGGAATGTCAACCACTCGATACCTCGACCAAGTGTGAGGATTTTGCATCATTCGCTCCGTTCGTCATTGGCAATGCTTTCAAGGCTTCCTCCTTCGGCCCCATGTGGGACCACAACTAGTTGCACAGGGCCATCCTCAAGGACTTTGTAGGCCTTACAACCGCGACCTTTCGTCGCACCCATGCTTAGGGCTCCTGAATGCCGCAATCGCCACCAAGTTAGACCCAAACTACCAAGGCTGGTGCGGTAGCATGGTCACCCTGCAAAAGACTGAATTGCCAACTACCTACTAAGAGAGAATGATTAGTACCGACTCGCTCCGTGATAGCCGAGTCCCCAACAAACAAATCTTCACGCGATTAACGGGTACTACTTTTCTCCCCGCCCCCAACTCAATGTGTCGTAGAACAAGTCACACAACACTTCAAGCTAGAGACGGGTGGCTATACCAGACCAGCAACAGCCGTTTGAAAACGGCTAACACTAAAGATCACACGAATCAGGTGGACGGGTCGTCCGGAGGATCATATTTGAAAAAATAAGGATCATCAACAAAAACTTTTTCCATCTCAACAAGAAATTTCCTCCTCTCTTGGGGAGTCTAATCGTGTGGGAGTTGCCCCATGGCATAGTAATTATCAACGTTGGTTGACCATGGGCAACTTGATACATCAAACACCTCCTCACCCAAAAAAAGTACCAAAAACCGAGAGGTTCGTAGGTAAAACTTTGGTTTCTATGGGTGACAACTTCTCAAGAGTAGTAAATATATACCCAGGCCCACACTTGTCTTGTCTCTCAAGTAAAGAGTACAAGTAATCCACCTCTGCGTCCATCTCTTTGGCGGTGAGAGATTTTTCTAAGGCTTCCTTGCACAAAGGAGGATACACTTGGTCTTGCATCAACGTGTCTATCACACTCACCTCTCGAATATCACACGCGTCCCCCACTTGATTGTTGACATTAAAAATATTAAGCTCCATTTTCATGTTCCCAAATGTCATGTTCAACAACCCATTCCGGCAATAAATAATAGCATCGGACGTCGCTAAGAAAGGACGTCCGAGGATGATAGGAGTTTGTGCCGAAGGGTTGGCCACTGGACAAGTGTCCAACACCACAAAGTCCACCGGATAGACAAAGTTGTCTATTTGGACTAAAACATCTTCCACCTTCCCTCTCGGTATCCGGACACTACGATCGGCTAATTGGAGAGTGACCGGGGTGGGTTGCATCTCTCCTAGCCCCAATTGTTGGTACACGGAATATGGAAGCAAATTCACACTCGCCCCCAAATCTAGCATAGCTTTCTCAACTTTCTTTCCGCCAATCACGATAGAAATCGTGGGACACCCGGGGTCCTTATATTTAGGGGCGGCATTGGTTAGAATTATGGAGCTCACCTGCTCGGTCAAGAAAACTTTCTTTTGGACATTCAACTTGCGTTTAACAGTGCATAAGTCCTTAAGAAACTTGGCATATGAGGGAATTTGCTTGAGGGCATCCAAAAGAGGGATGTTGATCTTTACTTGCTTGAAAAGCTCGTAAATCTCATCATTCGTGGTTGGTTTAGGAGGTACCCTCAATCGTTGGGGGTATGGAGCAGGAAAGGGACAAGTAGGCATACATGGCTCCCCAACTTTGGGTGGTTGAACAGTGACGCCACTCGGAGAGGGTTCCATAACAACGGGAGTGGGAAGGACAAACGGAGTGGTAGGCTTTGGAGGTATGGTTTTGTCAACCTCCTTGCCACTCCTCAAAGTGGTGATAGACTTAACGTGTTCCACATTGAGACCCTTCGACGAAGTGCCATTCACAAGACCCTGGGGGTTCGCTTGTGGTTGCGAGGGAAACTTTCCCTTTTCCTGTTGAAGGACCCCCACGGCTGCTGTCAACTTGGAGACTTGATTTTGGATCTCCCTCAAAGAATGTGCATTTTGCTCATTAACAACCGATTGACCTTGAATAAACATTTGGAGGGTATCCTCCAATGAGCGCTTATGAGGGGGTTGGTAGGCATTCGGGCCTTGTGCTTGTTGGTTAGGAGGATACCTGGGTTGCCCTTGGTTTTGACCTTGGGGTGGTCTAAAACCTTGATTCTGGTTGAGGGAGTTAACTCCCACTTGGTTGGTCCCTTGCAAGGCCTCTTTGAAAGCGTCCAAAGCGGGGCACTGCTTCGTAATGTGCCCACTAAGATCGCACAAACTACACACTTCCTCCACTTGGGCCACCGCGGCCAACTCAGCTATCTTGTTCAATTCCAAATTTTCCATTTTTTTAGCGAGCAAGTCGACTCTACGGTGTAGGTCGGTTTGCTCGTCCAACGTGTACTTACCAGGAGCACTCGGGCCGGGAGTATTCGAACTTTGGGCCGGTTGGGACCTCTCGGAAGGTTTTGAGTAATCCCAGGCTCGATTGTTCTTGGCCAATTGGTCCAAATACTCCCAAGCCCCATCGGGATATTTATCAAGAAATTCTCCGTTGCACATCGTGTCAATCAATTTTCGGCTCTCGTGAGAAAGTCCGCGATAAAAAGTGATCACTTGATCTTGTTCTTCCAAACCATGATGTGGCACTGATATCAACAGATCTTTAAAACGCTCCCAGCATGCATAGAAGGTCTCGTCATTTTGTTGTTGAAAACCTTGGATTTGTTGCATCATATGACGAGTTCTATGCTCTGGGAAGAATTTCTTGAAAAACTCCCTTTGTAAATCAAGCCAAGCCCGCACAGACCCAGGTTTTAAAGCATTGAACCAATCCTTGGACTTGCCTTTTAGAGAAAATGGAAAAAGTTTGAGCCGTGCGGACTCTTTTTGACCGGGTTGACTTACAATGGTATTTACAATTTCATCAAAGTCCCTCATGTGAGAGTAGGGAATCTCATGCTCATGCCCATAAAAATGAGGAACCAAGTTTATGTGGTGAGTTTTAACGGTAAAAGTGTTTGCGGGCGTAGTGTTGGGGAGGACTATGCACGAAGTATGCGGTGTGCGATCGGGATTCAAGTAATCCCGCATAGTCCTCTGACGTGGTGGTGGTGGTGGATTGTTTTGTGGAACCCCATCATCGTCAGCCATTACTTCGACTGGAGGAGTGTCAATGCTAACTAAGCGGCGATTATGAGGGACTCGAAAGTAAACGCTGCCCGTGCATACACTACCAACTAGCAGACTGGAGGGGTTATTCAACCACCTCACCACAAACAGTTCCGAGGGGCTATGCCGCCGCCTCGTTAAAGCCAACAAGTAAATTAAAAACAAGTAAACTAAACTAAACTAAATTATACTAAAAGAAGAAAATACTTACAGCGGGCAAGTGAAACTCACGCTTGGTGGACCATTGGGTCCCCGGCAACGGCGCCAAAAATGCTTGACACCTAGCGTTGTTGTAGTTATCGTCGCCCCAAGCGTAGGGCTAGGTCGTCGAAAGCATAGTAACCCGGCAAGACCGGGGTCGATTTCCACAGGGACCAAATGCACCCGGCATGAGATTGACTTGCGATGATGGTTTTTGGCGTTAAGACGGCCAACTTATAAGGTGGTTTGTTTGATGGTTCCCTCTCTACCTCTAAATGACTAGAAAATGAAGGTTTTACTAATTTAAACTAAAGGCAAAGTCAAGGGGTTCAAAACACCCATGACTTGAATTAAATTATTCTTCTCAAGATTACACGGTTAAATCACGTAGTTAAACATGCTTAACCGGAAGATTTATCATTTTAGCACATTCGGATTCTAGAAAATGAGTTTATTAAAGAGTAGGGTTCATTGAGGCATTTTACAAACACTTAGAATGCCATAGCTCTAAGCATCATGTGTGGCAAGTAGTCAAGCCCTTGCCTACACAAGATCAAAGAGGTTAACAAGACTAAATTTTGATACATAAAATTGAACCCTAACTCTTAAACAAACAACTTTTAATGCTCATTTTGAGAGAAGAACAAAAATAACCCAAGCCATGGGGTGCTAATCACCCCATGACCTAGCCTTGCTACACTACTCACACATAATCATGGAAGAAATGAACATACTAAGTAGAAATGACATAAAAACGTGAAACATAACGAAAATGGAAATAAACTAGAGATTTGAATAGATAAGAAGAGTGCTTACAACTTTAATGAAGGCCGTAGCCTTGGTTCTTGAAGATTAACACCTAATTTCTAGAGAGAAGGTAGAGAAAATGGGTGAGGAAGAAGAAGGGAGGTAGAGAGAGAAGGTGAAAGTGTAAGATAACCTAATAATCTGATGTTGGGTGGCTTTTATAGCCCCCAAAAACGTGTACAAAAGGTCCAAAATGCCCCTAAGATAAAAGCTTAATCGGGCTCAAAAGTTGCTAAATTTTGCAGTGGCTCTTTTTACCAGCAATATGGTGTATTGCTACCGGTAGCAAACTAAAATGAGTTTCTGATCGCTGGCTACTGGTAGCAGTATTGTATATTGCTACTGGTAGCAACTGGGCATTTTCATGCCTTCTTTCGCTTGATCTTTTCTTGGTCTTTCGGCTTCCCGAGTCTTGTTCAATGCTTCGTTCCTTGACTCCCGGGACTCGGTGGCGGGTCACCACATGACCTTGGGTACTCGGGTATGCCTTGACTATCCGTGGCATTAAAACACGTCTTTATTCTCGAGTTTCTCCTGAAACTATCAAAATACACCCACGCACAACATCAATCGTATAAAAGTCGTATTATGCATGCGTGTGTGGCAAAAACGAGAGAGATAAGCCCCTTTATTTACACTATTGGGGACTTATCATCTTTTTAGCCCAATAAACACTAAATAGGGCCCCAACCACCTTAAGTTATGAAGGCCCACGAAAAAAATAAAGGCCCACATTCTCATAAGCCCAGAACATGTCTTTTACGGAAACCCAGGCCCTGAGAAATCGACAATTGAACAAGCCCTCCTCTTTATTTGAAAATTGAACAAATACTACAGAAAACAAATAGAAAAGGTTAAAACAAGCCCTCCTCTTTATTTGTTCCCATCCTCTTTACTTTTGACTATTCCGGTTACGGTAGCATCGGGGGAAAGAAGCTTTTCAAAGTTGAAGATGATCAAAAACTACCTTCGATCAACCATGTCACAAGAAAGATTGAATGGATTAGCAATGTTATCCATTGAAAATGATTTCGCATCAAAACTAGATTATGGAAGTGTGATTGATTTGTTTGCCTCTAAAAATGCAAGAAGAGTGATATTCAAGTGATACGTATTAGTTTTTGTAATGTTTAAGTAACTTTTGTGACTTCTAAATTCAAATTCTTGTAAATTTTTTAGTTTATATCTTTTGAAATCATAGTGCTTCTTTAAATGTGAAGGGCCCCAAATTGATTATGTGCTTAGGGCCCCGGAAATCTCAGGGCCAGGCCTGGACACAAGCGCCTTTGGAGGTTGAAGGCAAGTTGGCTCAACCACGCTAGCTAGGGTGGTGTTGACTCAGCGTCACGTAGGTTGACGAGTAAATGCCACATCATCTAGTCAATGATGATGTGGCATTACATCATCATGATGGTTGGAATGCCATGTCACCAGTGCCATGTCAACATCCGTATGTGACGTGGTTGTCCTTGTCAACGGTCAATGTAGTGGGCCGAAATCTAACAGTCCTAATGGGGCTCGGTGAAGGAGCCCGGAGGAGCCCAGGCCCAAGCGGATCTCCAGGCCTGCCAAGGGATAAAAGACTGTGGCCCGACCGAGCTCGGCCAGTCCGAGACGAACCGGTGTCTCGGCCGACATACCGTGAACCGGACGAGCCATCCATGACGGATTGTATCCGAGATGGCTCGGAAGGATAAATCCGAGATACCGGTGACGTCCTCTGTGACGTCGCCCGAGGCGGTTAACGCCCGTAACAAACTGGGTGAGGGCCCATGTGCACTTTACAAGCGGTTTCTGTGTCAGCGTGAGCCCCGCCGAGCGGTTATGCCACGCGTCGCAGTCTTATTGGAGGATGGATGAACGTAATGTTCGTGAGGCCAATTCGTGATGCTCGGTGACGTCACTCGAGCCGAAATGACTAGGTTGCCCCTGTCCTAGGGAAGCCTATATAAACGAAGCGAAGTGGCCCTAATAGGGACAACTCTTTCTCTAGAAAAACTAACTCTCTCAACTTACATCTCTTGCTTCTTCTCCGATCTCTTACTAGATCGTCGGAGTGCCTTCCCTGGCCACATTCCGGCCAGGTTTGGTGCTAATGACGTGCTCTACTTGTGCAGGAGCTCGCGAAGGCTTACTGTCTACTCTCTCGCCATTCACTCGGGTCAGGAGCCAAGGAAGGAGGCTCTCAGGATTTTGAGGACACCACAATTGGCGACTCTGCTGGGGACACAACCCAGAAACTCCGGTGCTCCTCCCTAGATCCGCCCCTTTTCTCTCCTTTTCTCTCTAAATCCTTGAACTCACAATGGGTGGCGAACAACCCCAACCACCACACCTCAGCGACCCCCTCCACCCTTCCTCCTCCAGGGATCCCAAGGGGACCCCTCACGTCTCTGTCTCCATCCAGCCAGGCCACCTCGGACTCACTCCGAGCCCGGACCCACAACAACTAGCCATCCAGCGCCTCACTCACCACCTAGAGGAGCGAGACGCAGAGATGGAGGCGATGAGAGCTCAGCTCTCTAAGCTAACCGAGACGGCAAAGAAGAAGGCTGCTGCAGAGACCACCACAACGTCTCATGGAGGGCTCTCCGGCCAAAGACGCTCGGCCAAGGATCGAACTGGTAACCCTGACAAAGAGAGGGCTCACAATAAGGCTCTCGTGCTTCGGCACGGGAACCCGTCGATCGAGCACCTCTCAAGAGGCCACCAGGGAGATTCCTCTCGGCACTACTCCTCACAGGTCTCGGAATCAAGTGCTCGTTCGCCATATTCACAGTTGTCTGCATCTCACGAAACGGTGTACTGCTTCGAAGATGGCGAATATAAACCAATCTATCTCCGAAAGGACACCAAGGAGGCGGCCTTCACCGAACGTTCTTCTGGCCAACGCCGCCATAAGACCCCTCCACAGCCAGCTAAATCTGCTGATCTCCGAGCTCGAGTAGAGCAGTTGAAGAAAGCCTCTCCACAAGAGCAAAATCTGGTCATCTTCCGAGATGGCGATCACGGAAAGCATCATACCTCTACCGAATCGAAAAAGCTCACCATGACGACGCTGGTGGAAAAAGAAAGGAGAAAGAACCCCGGGACCAAACCCGTCACCACGAGCGTCACCACGAGCACCGCCATGGTGAGCAGCGCCATACTTATACCGAGAAGCGCTCTCGGACCAGCGACGGATTTGTCATACCGTCACTTCCCCCTCTCTCATCTCTCCCTCCCTTGCCGAGCGTCGACGAACGCTTGAAGCAGTTGGCAAAATCACCTTTCACAAAGGAGATCGCCTCGGCAACTTTACCAGTTGGATTCTCGCTCCCAAAGTTCAACCGTTCCGACGCCCTCACGGACGCGTACAACCATCTCATATACTTCAGACAGATCATCAACCTTTACACCTCGGATCAAGCCTTGATGTGCAAAGTGTTCCCCACGAGCCTAGGGACTCTCGGGTCCCTATGGTTCAATAAACTCGACGAAGGATCCATTGGAGGTTACGAGGCCCTGGAGAGAGCCTTTCTGTCTCGGTTTGTTACGAGCAATATACAGAAGAAGGAGGTAGACTCTCTCCTCGGCCTGCGGAAGCGTCCAGATGAAACACTACGCCAATACGCTGCTAGGTACTGGGAGATGTTCCACCAAGTCCAGGGTTGTGATCATACCCTTGCTGCAACGCACTTTAAGCATGGCTTGGAGAGCAAGAGCCCTGTCTTCACAGATCTGATGTTACACCCACCGAAGAACATGGACGACCTGATGGAACGGATAAACAAATATATCGAGCTTGAGGAACTCTTAACCGAGCGTGATGCTCCAACCTCCTCCTCCGTTCCAAGGGTTATCCATGTCTCGGGTAATCAGAAGAAGGCAGTAAACACCATCAAAACAGATGCAGCAAAGAGACTCCCGAAGGCAAGCGACTTCGTGGCCGAGCGAACGGTGTTCACCGAGCCAATATACATGCTTCTACGGAAGGTAGAAAATGAAGGTTTCTTCCATTGGCCGGACCACAAGATGGGAACTCAAGATAAGACTAAGGATAGAAAGGTCTACTACACCTACCACCGAGAGCAAGGTCACTACACGACCTCGTGCAGACCGTTCAAAGCATATTTGGAAACACTTGTCTCGGCAGGGAACCTGGATGCCTACATCGACCAGGATAAAACTCTGGCTCGGGCACAAGGACAGGGAGCGGCTGCAGGAGGAGGCGCCCAGGAAGAAGTGATAATGCACGTGATACACGGTCCGGTTACAAGAATGATGGAGGCTCGGGTGTTCAGGGAAATCGAGCAAGCTACCAAGGCATTGGAGGTGCTCTCGGTCAAACCGCAGTCGAAACGCAGTCTCCCAACTAAAGAGTCTCAGTGGACGATCAATTTCACCGAGAAGGACTTAGAGGGAGTGCAATTCCCACACAACGACGCCCTCATCATTACACTTAAGGTGGGAAGAGCAACGGTGGAGAGGATTTTGATGGACCAAGGGAGCGCCGCCGAGGTAATGTACCACTCCTTGTTTAAACGGTACGGGTTCACTAGCAAGGACTTTAAGCCCTCCGAGGTCCCCCTCGTTGGCTTTAGTGGTACGCCAGTATATCCACTCGGTACCATCACTCTTCCCGTCATCACGGGCTCGGTAACTCAACAAGTAGAGTTTATCGTCGTTAATTCACCGAGCCCCTACAACATCATATTGGGAAGGAACTGGCTCCATGTAATAAAAGCCATGGCATCTACGTACCATCAGGTGCTACGGTTTATTGGGGAGAAAGGAAAGCAGGAGAGTGTGAAAGGCGATCAGATAGCTGCCAAGAAATGCTACATTTCAACGGTGGGCAGAAAAGAGAAGAAGAAACCGAAGCAGGTGCAGTGGGTGGAAGTACCCGAGGCACCAGTCCTGGAAGATGTCGGTCGACCGGGCCGAGGAAAAATCTGTCGAAGACCTCGTCACTGTCCCAATCAATGAGGACGGGAGCCGTTTCTTCCTCGTCGGGTCCTCATTAACCGAGGCCGAAAAGGAGGAGATGGTGACCTTTCTCAAGGCAAATATTCAGGTGTTTGCTTGGACACCGTACGAGATGCCCGGTGTCGATCCGAGCTTCATCAAACACCAGCTCAAAGTTGACCCATTGAGACGCCCAGTCATCCAGAAGCCGAGAAGGTCCTCCGTTGTTCATGCCGAAGCAGTGGAGTCAGAGGTGGACAAGTTACTGGAGGCCCAAGCAATCCAGGAAGTCCAGTACCCTACTTGGCTGGCGAATACGGTGGTGGTCCCCAAGAAGAATGGTAAGCTAAGGGTCTGCGTAGACTACACGAACCTCAATGATGCCTGTCCGAAGGACTGTTTCCCAGTACCTCGGATAGACCAACTCGTGGACGCTACGGCAGGACACGCTCGGTTGAGCTTTATGGATGCATACAGGGGGTATCACCAAGTTTTTATGGATGAGGAAGATACGGAAAAAACAGCTTTCATCACCCCGAGAGGCCTCTATTGCTATCGAGTCATGCCCTTCGGGCTGAAGAACGCCGGAGCCACCTTCCAACGGATGGTGTCTCGGATGTTCAAAGATCAGCTCGGGGACACGATGGAAGCATACATCGACGACATGGTGGTGAAAAGCGTGCAAAAAGGAAGCCACATCACAGATCTCGGCAAGATGTTCACAGTGCTGAAGCAGCATGGCCTAAAGCTCAACGCCGAGAAGTGCTCTTTCGGGGTTGGATCAGGAAAATTCCTAGGCCATTTGGTAACGAAGGGGTATCGAAGCGGATCCGGCAGTAACGGCGATACAACGGCTTGTTTCACCGAGCACGATCAAGGAAGTTCAAAGGCTTACGGATGGCGGCAGCACTCAACCGCTTCATCAGCCGTTCAGCAGACGTATGCCGACCTCTTTTTCAGTCGATCAAGACGAGCAAGAGGAAATTCCAGTGGACAGAAGAGTGTGAGAAAGCTCTGCAGCGCCTAAAGACCTATCTAACCGAGCCTCCTTTACTGGAGACGCCTCGGGAAAATGAAGATTTATTTATCTACCTTTCAGTCTCTCCACACGCCCGCTCGGCTCGATCCTAGTCCGAGCAGGAGGGAGTCGAGCATCGGCGGTGTATTATGCGAGCAAGACACTAATCTGGTGCCGAGACAAGGTACCTACCTCTTGAAAAAATTGCCTTCGCTCTCGTCACTGCATCTCGGAAGCTGCTCCCCTACTTCCAAGCTCACACAATCATCGTCCTCACCAAGCATCCACTTAAGGCACTTTTCCGAAGAGCTGATCTCTCAACACGGGTCTTGAAGTGGTCATGTGAAATGGCCAACTTTGACATCCAAAGATTGTCGACCAAGAACAATGACTATAAAAGGCGCGTTGTTGGTGACTTTATAGCCGAGCTAACACCAGGAGCAGAAAACAGAAGAAAGAAAAACCCTACCCAACCCCTCCCGAGCAACCTATTGAAGACCCTGACGCCCCCGTGGCAATTGAAGATGTAACCAACAAAGTCTCGGAGGAAGAAACTGACGCAGCTGACTTAACACCAACGCCTCTCTCGGAAGGAGAACCGAGTCCGAGCACGGATGAAGACCACGCAACCGTACCTTTCTCTACTTGGCACATGTTCCACGGTAATGCTTGGAAGCTGCACGTAGATGGAGCCTCTAACCAACGAGGCGCTGGAGCAGGCGTCGTCCTAATCTCCCCCGAGGGAGTCATTCACGAGAATGCAATCTCAATCGAGTTCCCGCCATCCAACAATGAGGCCGAGTACGAAGCTTTAATCGCGGGACTACGGCTAGCCGAAGCAATGGAAGTGAAGACCCTGATGGTCTACAGCGACTCTCAACTCGTTGTAAACCAGTTCAACGGGGATTATGATGCTAAAGACGAAAGAATGGGCAGGTATCTGACCATAGTAAGGAGTCTAACCGAGCAGTTTGAAGAAATTGAAGTACACCAGGTGGGCCGAGAGCACAACGCCCACGCTGACGCACTTGCAGGATTGGGATCCGCATGCAAAGCTTCCGAGCAACGAAGCATTTCCTTCGGCACAATCTCTGCACCGAGCTTCGATCCCCCTCGGACTCAAATGATGAATATTGAGCTCGGACCTAGCTGGATGGATGAACTCGTGTTTTACCTACGAGACGACAAGCTCCCCGAAGACCGTCGAGAAGCCCACCGGATCAGATGCAAGGCTGCAAACTATTGGCTCTCACCAACGGGCTCTCTTTACAGACGTTATCGAACCGGACCGTACCTCATGGCGGTCCATCAGAACCAAGTCCATTCAATACTCCACGAACTTCATGCTGGCAGCGGAGGCTGCCACTCCGGAGGACGTTCTATTGCCCACCGAGCCATCACTCAAGGGTATTGGTGGCCCAAGATGAAGGAAGACGCTGAGGAGTTTGTTCGGAAATGCCACAGGTGCCAGTTGTACAAGCCAATGATCCATCAGCCAGCCGAGGACCTTCAACCGATCACCAGTCCATGGCCTTTTGCCCAATGGGGCTTGGACATCGTCGGAGAGCTTCCACTTGCTCCAGGAGGATTTCGCTACCTTATAACTGCTACAGATTATTTTTCCAAGTGGGTGGAAGCCGAGCCTTTAGTTTTTATTACCGAGGCAAATGTAAAGAGTTTTCTGTGGCAGAATATCATCTCTCGGTACGGGGTGCCATATGCAATCGTCTCGGACAACGGGAAGCAGTTCACGGGGAAGCAAATGAAAGAGGTATGTGACAAGCTCGGGATGCGCTTCTTCAACTCCACACCAGTTTACCCTCAAGGTAACGGCCAGGCCGAGGCGTCTAACAAGACGGTCGCGGCTGGACTCAAGCGACGGCTAACTGCTAAGAGAGGAAAATGGGCTGAAGAGTTACCGCACGTTCTATGGGCATTCCGGACCACCCCGAGGCGCTCTACGGGCCAGACTCCCTACTCTCTCGCGTACGGTATTGAAGCTGTAATCCCTATCCAGAAGGGGCTACCAACAATCAGAACCGAGTACTTCGATGAAACCACCAACGACACGGCCTTGAGCAACGATTTAGACTTGGCCGAGGAAAAGCGCGATGCAGCTCGGGTAAAGTTGGCCGCTTATCAGCAGGAGGTTGCTAAGGGGTACAACAAGACGGTTCGGTTAAGGACATTCTGCCCGGACGACCTGGTCCTCAAGAAGGTTACGGATAAGAACAAGAAAAAGAAGCTGATGCCTAATTGGGATGGTCCCTACCGAGTCGTTAAGAAGGTCGGGAAAGGAGCTTATCAAATTGAAGACATGGACGGGAAGCTCGTGGACAAGCCTTGGAATGCTTACAATTTGAGAAAATATTACGCTTAAGAGCACCACTCTCGGATGATGAATATCTGACTTAGAGCAATTATGAAGAAATTTTGATGTATTACCTACTTGGAAGTTTATCAATTAAAAGCCCTTTTTTGATCTCCACTGTTATCTTATTAATCATGTCTCGGTATTCGTACCCAATGACTTCGGCTAAAGACATAAACTCACATATGGGTCTCACCCCATAAGACCGCCCGGTTTATCCGAGCCAATCAAAATCAAACACCCTCGTGGTGGTACTAACATAATAATTCTCGGTATGTTTTCACCGAGCATCTCAAACTCTTGTTAAGGGGTATTGTTTCAATGATAACTTATATTTCTAAGTTACACAATTACCGAGACATGCGATATCCCTCTCGGGAAAACACTTGTGAAATTTTTCTCATATCTTATAAACATTCAATTGACTCGGCAAACTATCCGAGAAGAGCTGTCAAATGCTTCGGTTATTTTCCATGCCTTAGCAAATTTTCCAACATCTTAAAAGATGATCATTCAATTGACTCGGCAACATATCCGAGAAGATATATATTGCTTCGGATAGTTTTCATGCCTTAGCAAAATTTTCTCAAAATTTTTTACAAACCTTTAATTATGAACATTCAATTGACTCGGCAATATATCCGAGAAGACCTATAAAGTGCTTCGGTTATTTCCCATGCCTTAGCAAAAATTCTTGAAACATTCATCTCAACTTAGGCCAGGGGTATCTACTTGCCCTAAGCCAAGACGAATGGGGGTATCTTTAATATCTCGGAAATGATCATTCAAACAAGATGCAAAAAGAAGGAACCAAAAACAAGACATCCATTCATTCATCACAAACGACTCGGCATATAATTCCACCGAGCCGTTTTAAAACAAGAGATAGTTCGGGGGGGAAAAAGAGAAGTAACGTTTCAAACATCACAAACGGTCTGGCATATAGTTCCACCAGCCGTACTTGGAAAACAAACCAAAGAAATTGTTCAAACAAATACAAGGAAAGCAACATCAAGCATTTTTTGAAGGATCTCGGTCAACGACCTCGGTGTCATTAGCAACAGTGTCGTCCACATTCTCGACATTTTCAGCAGCTTCTTCCTCGTCTTCTTCTGCCTCCTCCTCTGAGGGGATCTCAAACTCAGGAGTTTCGACCTCAGGGACGGTCCGGAGAGCAGATTCAGCAGGAACGCTGCCAGCTTCCAATCCGAGACCATATCCCTTGGCCACCCCCTGGAAGTAGTAAACCTTGGCCCCCCTTCGAAAGCTGCTACCTTGGATTTCAGCAACCTGCCCTTGATAGTGCTCCACTATTTTCTTCTTTGCTTCGGCAAACCCGGCCTTCCGAGCATCTTCTACGGCTTTTTGCTTCTCGGTCTCCATCTCCGATAACTTCTTCCGAATCTCTTCCAGTTCGGTCAACTGCGACCTGGCGGCAGCCAATTCCGAGGCCTTGGTAGCCAATGACGTCTCGGTATCCTTCCTTTTCTTCACCTCCCCCTGATATTTTGTTTTCAACGTATTAAGGGCATTGGAGGTTGACACAAACTTTTGATGGAAACCCATCACGGATTGGCAAGTCTGAAAATCGAGAAAAGAGCAGTCAAAATACAGATAGACATGTAACTTGCTACTGAAGAATTGAAGTTAATTCAAGAAAAAAGCTTACCAGGGTCAAGTTGGCAAACATATCAACGACATTCCCCTCCAGATCCGCCGGCACCTTCTTCATGTCCTCGTGGAGGCACACCCCCTAAATAAGAGGTACCGCCACCCTCGGATTAACCCGAACACTGTCCGACGTAAAGATAGGCGGGCCGCCACGGAAAGCTGGCGAGAACTGGAACGGAGTTTTGTCGGGTTCGGATATTTTGTCCGCAGCATCAACCTTCTCGGTGACAATCTCTTCGGGAACGTCCACGGGGGGATTCTCACCAGTACCCGAGCCGCCCTGCGTCCTCTGCTTCTTTGGCTCAGCCGAAGTCGTTGCATCACCAATAATAGGGGCCCTCTTCACCGTCGAGGTGGAGGTGGTGATAATCTTCTTGGTCTTTCTCTTTTTGTTGAGGAGACTCGGAAGGTCGTCCAAGCAATCACCCATGTTGTCCTCTTCTACAAATTCCTCGTCAAGGGGCACCCTAATTTTTCCAACCAGATCTTGGACTTCCGCTCGGTGTAGGTCAAAATCGGACTCAGAGCTTACTTCCGCGGGTTCAACAGACTTTCCCTTCTTCGACGTCCTCTTCCTTTTTCTGCTCGGGCCAGCTCTCTCGGCCGCTAGTTGTTCCTTGGACTTCTTCTTCCTCTTTTGGAGAAAGGAAGTGTACAGCGGGTCGTACTCTAAGAGCACATGAGCATACCTCTCGTGTACAGGGACTTGGTAAGCGGCACGGATGTTATCATCGTTCTTGGCTTTGAGCAATTGGGCTGTCACAGCCGAGCACTCTGCAAAAAGACAAGAAGAAAGTTCAGTGCCTAAAAAGTCTCATAAAATTCTATAACAAGCAATGTAAACAAAAGCAAACCTATGAAAGTGTTCAGCCTCGGAATGGGGTAGCTGCCATCATCATCAGAACCAAACTCGAAATTACCTCGAACCTCTACAAAATCGTTAGCCCACGGGTCGGAGTCTGGAAGGTGATCTATCAAATAAGTCCGAGGCTCCTTGGGGGTACTACGAAGGGATAGAAATCGACGCTCGGATGGGCTATTCTTAGAGACATTGTAAACTCCCACCAAGTCACTCAGATTAAAGATAAGTCCGAATTTCTCCCTCAGCACAAAGATACCGTTGATGATCCGAAATGAATTCATCGCTAAGATTCTCGGATTTATCTGATAGTGGTGAAGAAACTGGCGAAGGAGTAAATTGACTGGGAACCGAAGCCCTCCTTCCGTTATTGCTAGGAGAGGAACGGTAATGTGATCATCAGAAAAACTAATGTCTTTCTTTCGGACTAGCCGGAGCTCAACGTCGGGAGGAATCTTATACTTTCGACAGAAAGCTCGGTAACTCCCGACCTTCCCGTTGAAATATTCCAGGTACACGTTTCCCCCTTTTGCCGAGGTCTTGGCCTTGGAAGGTCGTGCCTCTTGCTGTGGGTTCTCGGTATCATGCTCGACTGATTGGTTCTCGGTATCATGCTCGACTGATTGGTTCTCGGTGGTTGGTTCGGCTGATGGGATCTCGGCGGTTGGCTCCACTGACGGATTCTCGGTGGTTGGCTCGTAAAGAGACCCGGTGTTTTCCGCTTCGGGGTTCCGGACTCCCACAATTTGGACGTCGGGGTGGCGGTCTCTCCTACTCCCAAGGTTCATGGATTCGGTGTGGTCACTACTGATCTCACCTTGGTTAACCGAATTCTCACTCCCGGATCGAGCGTTCGAGTCAGCATCTATGGGATTGAGGGGAGCGAAACCCTCGTCTACTGGGCCTATGTCCGCGGACGCCATCCCTACGTCAGGCTCGAGGAAGGTTTGTCCGAGACGATAGTTTAAGCGATTAAAACTGCGTACGGAGGACTCGGAGTCGCTCGTCCTATTTGAACTCCCCGAGGAAAGGATAAAAGGCTCCAGGGTTGAAGAACCTGATAAAAGTGCACGGGTGAAAAGCAGTTAGCCGTATAACTGATACTGGTCTAAAGCTCTCGTCTAAATCATTAAGTACAAAACAGGCTAGGACCAATTCCGAGCCAAAAAACCCAGTTGATCTGGGCACTATTTATGCTTCTTGGAAATCCTAGGCAAGGGAAGGGCTACCGATGGCTCGAGATCTATCTCGGCCAAAGTCCGGATCTCTTGTCTCGGACGACAAACAATATTACCACTTAAAGCCTAAGGTCTGATGGATCAAAAAGGCACTTGAAGCGTCATGAAGGTAACTCTAACGAAGAACACGAAGAACAGTAGAACGATTGAGTTCTCTGTTCATCGCGACTTCATCGTTTCCCTCAAACAAATCACGAAAAACTACTTTTTACTATAAAGAAACTCTATCAATCGTCATAAAAACAATAAAAATGATGGCGAAATCAACAATCGAAAAAGAGAAATCGTTACCTGAGTAACGCCGGAAAAAAGCTGGGGCGGTGGCGGAGATGAACAGTCACGGTGTCGTCCACCGGTTGAAAGCTAAAAGGGGTGACGGAAACGCGGTGGATGGCGGCGGCGCAGAGGCTGAGAATGACGATTGAGATTTCATCGTTGAAATCGCTCTGAGGTGCGAGGGGAGAGAAAGTGTTTCTCTCTCCAGCCCAATCCTATTTATAGGAGAGGGGTGTTTCGAATGATGGCGCGGGAAACGAGATTCCGACCAACGGCGTTGATTCGTTACGTTAACACGTGTCACTTGATGGGTCTGCCCGAGCCTCTCCACTGACAGCTCACGTAAGCGTGCCTCTCTCAGATAAAACCACGATCCGCGTACGTCTCCCTCGCCCAATCAACATCTACCACGTGGCGCAATCCGAGTCCGTTCACGAAACAATCAAAATTGGGGCTCGGTTAAAAGAAACACAACGGAAGGAATCCTGCCTTCTCGGATGCATCTTGCTTGCACCTCGGTTCGATACAACGGCCCAACAAGGAGTGGTCAACTCCTTTCTCGGAACCTAGTGTCTCGGAAGAAGTTGAGGGGCTATTGTAGTGGGCCGAAATCTAACAGTCCTAATGGGGCTCGGTGAAGGAGCCCGGAGGAGCCTAGGCCCAAGCGGATCTCCAGGCCTGCCAAGGGATAAAAGACTGTGGCCCGACCGAGCTCGGCCAGTCCGAGACGAACCGGTGTCTCGGCCGACATACCGTGAACCGGACGAGCCATCCATGACGGATTGTATCCGAGATGGCTCGGAAGGATAAATCCGAGATACCGGTGACGTCCTCTGTGACGTCGCCCGAGGCGGTTAACGCCCGTAACAAACTGGGTGAGGGCCCATGTGCACTTTACAAGCGGTTTTTGTGTCAGCGTGAGCCCCGCCGAGCGGTTATGCCACGCGTCGCAGTCTTATTGGAGGATGGATGAACGTAATGTTCGTGAGGCCAATTCGTGATGCTCGGTGACGTCACCCGAGCCGAAATGACTAGGTTGCCCCTGTCCTAGGGAAGCCTATATAAACGAAGCGAAGTGGCCCTAATAGGGACAACTCTTTCTCTAGAAAAACTAACTCTCTCAACTTACATCTCTTGCTTCTTCTCCGATCTCTTACTAGATCGTCGGAGTGCCTTCCCTGGCCACATTCCGGCCAGGTTTGGTGCTAACGACGTGCTCTACTTGTGCAGGAGCTCGCGAAGGCTTACTGTCTACTCTCTCGCCATTCACTCGGGTCAGGAGCCAAGGAAGGAGGCTCTCAGGATTTTGAGGACACCACAGTCAACGCTCCACGTCAGCTCGTTAATGCTGCCTTGGTGACACCTGAACAAGAGTAGTGCATATCGGCCGAATAGTGAAATATCGGGCAATTTTCTAGTGTTTTGATAGGTTTGGACTCAGTATTTGATGGTTTCGGTTCGGGTCTATTAAGGCCGGTTTCTAGCCTTTTTTGGCCATTTTAAAGGATCGTTCAGGGCCATTTACAAGGTTTTTGGGCTGGTTTATGCGTTGTATATCTGGTTGGTGGTTTTTTTTACCGGTTCGGTGCTTGTTTTGGCTGGTTTGTTTGTTAAAACCCCAGTTTAGGGCTGTTAAGGCCCGGTTCAAACCGATACAGATGTGCTTGAGGCCAGTTTTGGGGTTTTTGAGCCCGGTTCAATGTACTTAGGGGTGATTAAGGCATGGGGTGGTTCAGGCCATTTAAGAGCATTTTTGGAGCGATTTGGCGAGAATAGAGGATAAATGAAATGTTCCGGAGCCAACCCCAGTTGTTTGTGATTGCACGGAGACTTGTTTGTTTTGAACGGAAGAAAAGAAATTTTATTAATCTAATGTAAGAGTCACACAAGATTAAAAGGACGAGAAAAAAATCACTACGAGGGGTAAGCATCCTAACAAGGGTAATCCCTCGACAATCATATGCCACTCAAGACCTAAGGAAAGGAAACAAACTGGTCGGTTAGAGATCAACCAGAGTTAAAGAAAAGATAGTGCAATTCATCGACTGATGGCATCCCCAGTCCCTAGATAATCAACTAAAGCAGCAGACATCATCAAAGATAGTAACGAAAAAGGCAGCCAAAACCTCACAAACAGCAACCAGCAGCAGCTTTGAGTACACCCATAAAAGCACCCAAAATTTCCTTTAGTTATAATGAAGCTCCTGTTGCAACATGCACCTTCCATTTGGAACCCATATGCAAATAACGCCTCTAACTGAGCCATCTGCATCCATTTTCATGAAGTCACGATCATCTTCCCACTCATAGGTGGCTCTACATAGTGTTATGGGTGGTCACTTGAATACCTTCAAAAAAAAAAAAAAAAATTTGTTTAGAATACATGTAATTTTTTGTAGTTTTATTTAAGTTTTGTACTGTAGACACCCCAATTTAAATCTACGGGCAGTTTTAAAATTCCCCGATGACAGAAAACGTAATCAAAACGAGAAAATTTCGGACGCACGAGCCTTCGAAAGCCAGAAAAATCAAAATCCAGTAACAAGACTGGTGTGTGGCAATGTGAGACTAAGTTGTGGCATTAGGACAAGTGGTCAAACCACGGTGTGGCAGTTTGCCACCTTATAATGCCGTACGACATTACAGTACTGATGTGTCGCTGTGTCTATTGCCGCACGACACTCTGAAACTTGTGTCAAACTTTTCAGCTGTTAACAACCACCTTTTTTTCCGGAGAATCTTAGTTGCAGAGAGTTAAGGCTGAGCCTATAGCCGTCGGAGGCCGCCATAGCCTGTGCATGCCCATCATTCCCTTTGTGTGACCTCCACAAAGAACGTCAGTCGGATTTTTCCTATAAAAACCAAGAGGGTTGAAGGTGTAAGGATATGAAAAAAAGATCAGAAAATTTCCAAGAAAAATCTCACCAAAAAAATCCCAGAAAAACATCTCCAAAAGATGGTTTAAAGCTCTGTCTCTTGTTCACCACCTCAGACCTCTGTCAAAAACTTCTCCCTAAACTCCACCCAAAAAACCTTCCGAAAATTCCCAAAAGCTAAATTGTTCCACAAAACCCCCAATACCAAGTTTCATCAGAGTCTACTACGAAGGCCCCAAGTTCGACGTCTGAAAAGTTTGAGGTGTGCATCCGAAATCTTCTCAAAGAAATTTCTCTTATTCCAGCTAGTGCTTTTAACTTGATAAGCCATATTTTCAAAATTTGAGGGGAAGCTTTTCTAAATCAGAACAGTTCTTTATACAGATTTCTGGGCTCAAAGATCCATATTTCCAATTTTCTCTTCTATCCCTTCCTTTTTAAAAAAAAAAAGAGTGTAAGACCTCTGGTAATGCCGCACGAAAGTATCATGCTAATGGAAATCTTCATTTCATCCCGGATTTTTTATTGACCAAATGCTTAATTTCACCTTTAGATGTTTTCCCTCATTGATTTTTCTCAAGAGCTACCGTCTAGGGATTAGTGTAAAAGCTTCATTTGGTGCATAAAAGAGTGAGATCGTTGTTCAAAGGAAAACATGTTCTTGTTGAAATGAATCCCAAACAAATAAAACTAAAATAAAAAAAATGAAATGATAAGAAAAAAAAATTCATTGTGAAAATTTTTAATTCTAGAATTAGGGTTGTTGCTCTAGTGCACCCCCTACTCATTGATCTCGCACCTTAGGCGAATGACTACCTAATCATTGCACTATCCTAGATTTGTGTGTCCCTCTTGGGTCATGGAAATCGGAATGGGGTTTGTGCGTGAAATCTTTAGGTCTAAGTGCCTTATGGTTTGACTTCACTTGTCTATCTTGTGTGAATTTTCTTGGGATTTGGGTGAGTGTCCCTTGGCATCTCTAAGTCTCTCGCACCATTCTACAAGAGTTCACCCAACTCACTTTGATAGTAGAGAGCATGGAATTGTCTTGGCCTATGTTGTAGCTCATGATATTATCGTGTTATGCGTTACTCTTGCTATCTTGAATTTTCAAAGTTCATTTCTCTCTTGCGAGAATTTTCACGATTTGTTCTTGAGAATGATATGAGGAGTGCATTTTGTTGATGAATGCTTGAATCTTCATTGTGCTGTGAATGCTTGTGTGTGTGCATTTCATTCTTGCATCGTCTAGTACATGCATGTGTCCATATGAGCATGTCTTTTTTGGGTAGCTTTGTGTGAGGGGGAGTTATTTTAAGGGGTGCTTTGAGCTTTTGGTCCTCTTAAGATTTTTTCTTCATGAGAGTATGCTCTTGGTGAGAGGGAGCATTGTTATTTTGGTGCTCTAAAATTTGATTGCCAATCGTCTCATTTTGTGTACCTGAGTTCATGAGTGAAGTGCATTAGTGAGGGGGAGTCTTAACGCTTTGCATTAGGAGTGTAACCGGTTCGGTTCGGTCCGGTTTAGAGGGGTTTTTAATTGAACCAAGCAAAACCGGTTCGGAGGAACCATAGAACCGAAACCGAGTTTTTCTAGTTCGGTGCGGTTCTTCCCGGTTCGTCCTGGTTCGGAAGTCGGTTTGGTTCAGGGGGAGAAAGAGAGAACTGCAGCAGATCAAACCCAATCAAGAAAGCAAACCCAGTAACGTGCACACATACCAGATCGAAGGGGAGAGAGATCGAGATCGAGATCTACAAATACGTATATTAACAGTAAAGTACACATACAGTCATACACAGATCGAGGGAGGGTGAGAGATCTACATATATGTATTTATATGAATATACAAACACAGATCAAGAGATCTACATAGATATTGTAATATATATATACATATATGAACATACATATACAGATCGGAGAGAGAGACGAGATTGGATGATAAAAGGACTTGGGGAAAGTGAGAAAATGTTTTTGTCGTGGGTACTTGTAGTGCTGTACAGCTGTAGTGTGCATACATATACATAAGGGAGCACATACTTAATAAGTATAATTATGTTGCATTGTAATAACAAAAGCTTGCCTGGCCAAGTTGGTAAGTGAAGTGTTCCCCATGTGCGAGGTCGGGGAGAAATTTTTCTATGCCGAATGGGTACCACTTGGCATGCCAGGTGGTACCCTGCAGCCAATCACATTGCGCCAGCTGGTGAATTTTCCACGTCTGCTGAATCAAACGTTTGCCCCATTTCCGTTTCTCTTCCGTTTGAAAACAAAATGGGGGAAATAAAAACCCCTCTAAATCTGAAAATTTCAAACCCATTTCTTCTCTCTCCCCTCCCAGATCCACTTTCTCTCCTTCTTTGGTTTATGTGGAGAGAAACGGAGCCCATCACCACGAACGCCGTACGACCACCACTATCACCGCCGCCCCCTTCTCGTTGTACCACCATCACCACCGGCGCACGACCACCGCTCCTCGTCCACCTGCTCACCGCCTCAACTGATCCTCGTCCACTTACTCCGAGATCAACCAACTGCCTAACCTTCCGTTGCGCCGCTGGATCCACAAACAAAGGTAGACTCCCGAATCATTCATCAATCAAAGTACTATCACAGTTCAAAATTTATTTCTCTGTAAATACTCTACAAATAATCATCTCTCTAGCTTTTACTTCTTGTTCTGCAATTTTTCTTGGGTTTCCGACAAAAAAAAAAAAAAAATACTCTGGAAATAATTCTCTTCTTCGTTTCCTGAGTTTCATTTCTCTCCACCATATTTTTTCAATGACTAATATATTTCTCATACATAGGCAAAAGTCTTTTTAACAAACTAACCGTACAAACTACAAGATCTTGTTTGTAGTTAATGGTTATGGAGAAAGAACAAAGGGCCAGTGCTACCCTCCCTTGGTATTAGTTGTATTGCAATTTTTCCCCAATTTTTCCCCAGAGCTACCCTTTATTTCTGTTGTCTCCCAATCCATTTACTAGACTAATTTGGTGTTCACGCAATGTGATGGTAGGCCAGGTGTTCGACAAAAAGCCTAATTTTGTACATCATGTGGTAGGCATGGTGTTTGAATATATTTCCAAGTGAATATCTGGACTGCTTTTGAATCTTTTACCTCTTCTAACGCTCTCATATGATCGGGATAAAAAGCTCGCCGGCTCAATTTAGTTTGGTTCACTCATTAGTGCAGTAAAACCCTCATTAGTGTTGTAATTCAGAGCATTACGGTTCGAACTTAGATATGGTATCCTTGTAATTTAGTCATTTGCTCCTGGTAATGTGAATCGTGGATCTTTTTGAGAAAGATAATAGTTGAAAATTGTGTTGTTTTGTGGCGCTTCTGTATTGCTAAGCTTCTTGTTGTGTTTCATTGTTTCATTACAGATGGAGGGTAATGAGACCACTATTTTGCTATTGTCTGGGGTTAGATTTTGAGGAAGTGCGGTGGTGTGTGAAGCGCTCAGGTCTTGGAATGGTGCTTAAGTTGGTCAGCAACATATAGCATATTGGTAATTTGGTCTCCCAGCAGCTCAGTATGAGCAAGACCATTATGATCATCGCCACCAAAAGTTTAGAGAACTTTGGGCCTGCAAAATCTGGAACCATCTCTAAGCAACAAACCACAGTGCTGACATGCATGACTCCCCGCAGAACTTTTGCTCATGGAAAGCTGTTAAGGCCACACTTGAGAATGTCCATCTTACAAACACAAGTACAATGTTATTAGTAGAATTTCAATCTGTTTTTGTAAGGGATTCCAAGGCCATCCCCTTGATCTATTTTTGGGTGGTTATAATACACAACTTTTCCAAATATAAATAGAATGCTTGTGCTGTTTGTTTGCTGCGGTTATTAGTTTGAGATGCAAGGTGTGGGCTAGTCCATAAAGCAAGGAAACCCTGTCAATTTTTTTTTTTGAACGGTAACATGTGTTCTCACTCATAATTGCCACTTGCAATTGTTCAATTGCTATCTGTTCTCTCTGTCCAGTGACGAGCTATACTTGAAACATCACCAGTGTCCTATCAAAGTTATGCATACAAACTGATACACATGATTCTCATCAAGGGGAACCACAGGAATCAACCAAAGCAACAACTATACTTGTAGCAGCAGCAAATTGACTAGCAAATCAGATGATATCAAGATGTAGCAGCAGCAGATTGGCAATAAAAAAAACCATTAGAATAACCATTTGCCATTCACAAAATATAAGGTACATACAATTGTCATAAAGCCATCTCAAAATTCTGCCAACTATACTTGCCAAAATATAAGGTATATACAAATGTCATAAAGCCGTGCCATCTAAAAATCTGCAAAATCTGCCCACTACACTTGACAAAAATCTACAAATGTTTGCACTCCCGCCACAACACTATCCTAACCCTGCAAGAAGTAAATATACAAACGTAAATGATTTCCAACTGTTCGTAGCACATTATATTCCAACTAAAAACTGATTCATGAAAAAAAAAAGTACCTGGCTCGGATACTACAAGGAACTTTGTATCATATTTGTAAAATAACCCAGTGGGTATTCAAAGAGCTGCATTTGTAATGGAAGTACAAAGAGTCAACGAAAAACTTGCAGAATTTCTAGAATAAACACTAATTGAAATGCAAAACAGTTGACAACATTACGAATTTAAAATTCATCATACCAAGTCATTTGGTGTTGGCGTGGAAGATGTTGGAGGTTGCATAGCATTTGATGGCACTAGAAAGTCTAAAAAAACAAACAAGTTTACATTCCAAATATTGTACAAACAAATCTAACTTTATAAATTCGGAATACATATTTGGCCATACCTGGTGTAGGATTACTGTTAAGAACATTTCCAGATGTTTTCCTTTTCTTTCTTTTCTCTAAAGCACCCTTAATTCTACCATTAGTTTGTCCTTTTGTCCTGCGCCGCGGAGGATCCATCATTGGGACATCGGAAACTGGTATAGAAGTGTCCCCAACATCATTTGTATCTCCACCACATAAAGATGCATTATATTTTCTTGCTTCCTCAAAAGTCCTATCCATGTTTCGTTCTGCAATCTCAGTAGTTGCCTCTAAATTCGCACATAGGTTCATAAGAGCAAATGCTTTCCGCATTAACCTTTTAAGGCGCAATGTTTTAGCTGAACTGCCACACTTATCTTGTGCTAAATTAGCGTGCCTCTCCATCATGCCATAACCCTGCTTTGCATCTTTCGTCCATCTCTTCAAGATATATTTTTCAGGAATTTCATAGACATCATTCAAATTGAAAACTCACAATGCATGACGACACAATAATCCCAATGATTCAAACCTTTTGCAACAACAAGAGATCGAACGGTCAGAAGGGTTGAACTCCACAATGTACTCTCTATTACCACCTTGCCTTTTCATCGTATATGTGAGGAATGTCCCATTAGACATGCATCGAAGCACCGATATCGATGTAGTTTGATTGAACTCATCTTGAAACTTATCAAACATTTTATGAGTGTACACCTTACATGCATGCTTCAAAATAGCACAATCACGAGATGAAATACAAGGGTTTCCGCTAGCACACTTGAAATCATTGATCACTTCTGCCTCACGCATCTTTTCAGCATTTTTTCCATAATGACCCACAAATTCAGTTAAAGCCAAGGTCTTACATGCCATATGCTGGAAAACATTATTTGTGCTCTCACTTCTTTGACTAGAACTTATATCGCATGAAAACACATTACGACTAAATGCAGGGGCCCATTTTTGCCGAAGAGTGTATAATTTTAAAAGCCAAGATTGATCGGCACACTCCCATTTCTCAATCATTTCTTTCCACTTCTCCTCGAAATACTTTTCATTATCACAATGATACAACAAGAAGTTAAAAGTGCCCCTAAATCCTTCTTTTTGATAGAGACTAGAAATGTTCACAGCAGCATTTTTTGAGATGTGCCACCCACATAAACGATGTTGTGTATTCGGAAACACTTGTGCAACCGCATTACCAATTGCATGATCTTGATCAGTGAAAATGGTTTTTGGTGCCTTGTAATCCATAGACTCAAGAAATGAGTTAAACAACCAAACAAAGGAAGTAGTAGTCTCATCAGACAAAAATGCACAACCAAATAACACATTTTTCCAATGATGATTCACCCCTACAAATGGAGCACAGATCATGTTATATTTGTTTGTTCGGTAGGTTGTGTCAAATACTACAACATCTCCAAAGCATTCATAATCCAACTTGGATAGCCCATCTCTCCAAAAAAAATTACTCATTCGATTTTCCTCATCAACTTGGACGGTGTAAAAGAACATTGGATTCTCTAATTGGTTGTGCTTGAAATGATTCACTACACTCTGGCCATCACCTGCTGCAATTCTCTTTGATCGTTCAACTTGTATAAAATTATGACAATCAGTCTCCGTGTACCCAACACTTTTATAACCACCACCTTCATTTAACATGTATGCATAAGTTTTGCATGCTTGTGGATGTGGTTTTTCATGTGTGAGGGGAAATTAGAATTTCTATTCATTAGTGTTTTTGTGAGAGGGCTAGGTCAGACGCTGTGTTCGATTGGGTTCCCAGGCCCTAAGGTTTTACTTTTACCCCGTGGCCCCCCTTTTTTTTTTGGTCTAAACCACCGGTATCCGGAAGCCCACTGGACCCCGACTAAATCCCGTGGCCCCCCCTTTACTAACTCTCTTCTCAACATTTCTACAAATGGGTCCGTGGGGCCCACTTCGAAGATCCGCACAAATGATCCAAGCCGTTCATTAATTTTTAAAATAAATTTTTAAGTTACTCTTATAAAATCAGCTCATTTGAAAAATTATAAGTGGTTGATCCATCTTGTAATTATTCATTCACAATTTAGGATCTTGAATTCTGACAAAAGTTTGAAAGATAGTTAGACAACTGGATCAAGTACTTAAATTTATACAATTGACCTGATTTTTTTTTCTGGATGGCTCAAAGAATAATTTTAGAACTAATAGACGGCTTGGATCATTTGTACGAGTTTTCAAAGTTGGCCCCACGAATTCATCTTATACAAGGTATACAGTAGAGTAATATTTCTAAAATATTGATGAGAGAGAAGAAAAAGTGAAACCTGAGGGCTAGAGAACCAACTGAACAAGGCGTTCATTTTCAAATATATTTTTTCACTTTCCAAGTTTATTCTAAATGTTTCTCTAGTAAGAGTTTTTGAAAGGTTTTCACGCGTTTTATGGCGATGTCCCACCTCCTTGTCACGTGCCCATGAGCACCTGGTATATCCATTAAGTGTGCAATAGTGGTAGGTACACACCCTCTCAACCACTCCCTACCACACCCTCTCTCACATGTGTGGTGGGGTCTACTGGGACCCACCGGGTGGGGCCCACCACACATGTGCGAGAGGGTGTGGTAGGGAGTGGTTGAGATGGGTGTGTACCTATCATTTTTGTTAAGTGTGTCATCATCCATTACCACGTGGCATCATGCCTTCCGTCAGATCCTCATTTGCTCGCGCTGCGCTTCAGTGCGCTGCCCCGCGTCTACAAACGTGTGTTCCACTTCATACGTGGCCACATCTGGTGCTTCCTCTTTTTAATCCTCACCATTAATTCTTTTTGTGCCTATCTTTTGCATTACACTTGATTATCTCTCTCTCTCTCTGTCTCTTTTTGCGTTTTAGGTTTTTGCAGAGAGGCGATTTGGGAATTTTTTTTTAATAATAATGCGGGTTTCTTGTTTGGTGGGGTTTCTCTTTGCCTTCGCGAGACAAAAAGGGGGAGAATGGTTGGCTTGCTTGAGAAAAGTACTTGGTATTTCTTATCCTTCATGCTTGATGCTTATGCCTTAGTTGGATAGCTTCTCTTTCCCTTGCTCTTCTGTTGCGCTGACTTGTTGTTACTCCACATATTATCTATGCTTGCGGTTGTTTTGGATGAGCGTATCTTTTGCAGGATTGCGGCATTTGTCTTGGAAACTTTGGTTGGTTAAAGTTTTTGAAGGATCTCTAGCTTATTAAGTTTTGTTCCCATGTAACATTCTTGTGTTGCTGTTCTTTCGATTATTGCTATATTTGCTTACATTGTGGTTTTAATGGATTCTCCATGAAAAATGTTCAATTGGATTAAAATGGAAATAGTTAATTTTTAAATTGGTCGTCCTATTCACTCCCTTAGGACTTGGAGTGCTATCGCATAATTTCAAATTCCTTAAACTTCCTTTCTTCTTCTTCTTCTAACAATCCTTATCTGGGTGTGCCACATTGGAGGTGACTTAGAAATCTTACCGTTTGAACTCTCAACATACGTTTGGCAGTAGTCGATCCTAATGGGGTCGCATCCTTGACTGGGGCGCCTTGACTCTTGACAATTGAAAACTGCTATGTGGTAAAATCGGTACACTCTGTTGTTCTAACAAAGTAATGCTAATCAGTGATTTTTTTTTTGATCGATAAAAGAAGTTTTATAAAAGAATCTCGATAAGGGTACACCGAGAAGGGTGAGGGGGAGGGGACATCCAACTTAGGTTGAATGAAAGGAAAAGAAAAGGAAACAACCAGAACACAAAAGATTACAGAGTGCCTGAAGTTTTGCAGGATTTTCCTCAGTCAGATTTGGGCAAAATGGAGAGCAGAATTTTTGAGGTTCCCAAATATGTGTCTCCTACGGCTGACCCAGTTCTTCCTATTAACAGCATTGGGTTCGATTCTGGCTTGAATTAGTCTGGTGGTAAGGTAGGTGGTTATATACCTCCCGAGGGTAAAAGGGTGTGGAAGCCCAAGAGGAAATGATTAAGTCTGGTGCTTGGAATATAAGGGGTTTGAATGGTCCCCTGAAACAAAATCAGGTGAGGAAGTGGATTTATGAAAATCGTCTGTCCTTTGTTGGCTTGGTTGAAACTAAAGTCAGTTTGAATAATTTGGATGCAACCATGAAACCTTGTTTGCCCTCTCATTGGAACTTTATTCATAACATTGGTCATGGTGTTGTTGCTAGGATTGTTGTGGCTTGGGATACCTCATGTTTTACAATTACTCCTGTTTTGGTAGATGCGCAATGCATCGCTTGTAAGGTTCAACAACCTCAATCTCCGACTTGCTTTTACATTTCTGTAGTATATGGTTTTAATCGGGCTTCTAATCGTAGATCTCTGTGGAGCGAGTTGAGAACTTTATATGGTTCCATAGGCAATGATGCTTGGTTGATGTTGGGTGATTTTAATTCTGTGCGAACCCAAGCTGAAAGGGTGGGGTCTGGTTCTTTTGATGGGCCTTCTACTCTTGATTTTAATGCTTGTTTGGAGGACATTGATATGGAGGATCTAGCCTCCAAAGGCTCCTGGTTTACCTGGTCCAATAGAAGAGGTGGCATGGGTTTTATCAAAAGTAGAATTGATAGGGCTCTGGTCAATTCCAAGTGGCAGGATCAATTCCCTGAATCTGAAGCTGTGTTTCAACCTCCTGGTATGTCTGATCATTGTCCTATTGTTGTGACTATTCTGCCTCAACGTAGAAGAAGAATTCTTTTCAAATTTTTCAGTTTTTGGATGAGCCATAATAAATTTTCTGATGTTTTGCTGGGTGCTTGGTCTATGGTTGTGCATGGTAACCCTATGGATGTTTTGTCTCAGAAACTTCGAAAGCTCAAATCCTTGTTAAAAGATTTTAACAAGGAATTCTATAGTGATATTCATAAGAGGGTTGTTTTGGCTCATGATGAGTTGAGTATTTTGCAGACCCAATGTTTAGCTCTTCCTTATGATGTTACTCTTCATGAGTCTGAGAAGATGCTCTCCTTAAGTACACTGAGTTAGTGGCTGCTGAGGAAGATTTTAATCGTAAAAAATCTAGGGTGAAATGGTTGGCGTTGGGTGACCAGAACTCTAAGTTTTTTCATAAAAAGGTTAAAAGTCATGTCGTGAGAAGCAAGATCCTTTCCATTTGTGATGAGAATGGTATTAGATTGGATGAGCCAGTAGCTGTCAAAGCCGAAATTCTGGGGTTTTACAAGAAGCTGCTGGGTGAAAAGTTTGCTCTGAAAAAGGATACTGCTGGTGTTTTGAATTCCCTTATCACTTCTAAAGTTCCTGAGGATATGAGGGTTGGGCTTATCCAAGAGGTTTCTGCTGATGAGATAAAAAATGCTATGTTCTCTATAGGTGGTGATAAAGCCCCTGGACCTGATGGGTTCAGTGCTAGTTTCTTTCATAAAAATTGGGCTATTGTTGGTGTTGATGTAGTGACTGCTGTTAAATACTTCTTTTCTCACAGATGCTTGCCTAAAGGATGGAATGCTACTGCATTAACCCTTGTTCCTAAGTTGAGCTGCCCTCTTACTATGAAGGACTATAGGCCCATTGCTTGCTGCAATGTGGTCTATAAGTGTATTACTAAGATCTTGGCCCTCAGATTGCAGCCCATCCTTCCATTCATTATTGATCAATCTCAAGCAGCCTTTGTTAAGGGTAGATCAATCTCGGACAATATTCTTCTTATGCAGGAGCTCGTTAGGAGTTATCACAGAGATGTTTTGCCTGCAAGGTGTGCCATCAAGATAGATCTTATGAAGGCATTTGATTCTGTTGATTGGGATTTCATGTTTGATGTTATGTATGCTATGGCTTTCCCTCCGATTTTTATTAGATGGATCAGAATATGTGTGTCATCAGCCATGTTTTCTGTTGTTATCAATGGTGAGCTTGAGGGATTCTTTAAGGGTGCCAGGGGTTTAAGGCAGGGCGACCCTATCTCCCCATATCTGTTCCTTTTTGTTATGGAAGGATTTTATGCTATTCTCAAGGAAAAGATTCGTATTGGGCAGTTTATCTACCATCCTAAGTGCAGTGCTCTTTCCTTGGCCCATCTTGCTTTTGCAGACGATTTGTTCCTTCTGGCTGGAGCTGATTGTCATTCTATTGCTGTTTTTCAATCTGCTTTGGATGGTTTCTATCTCTTTTCTGGGCTTAAGCCGAATTTACAAAAGAGTCAGATATTTTTCTCTGGAGTTGCTACCGATATAAAGAGATCTTTGCTTGCAATCCTTCCTATTCCTGAGGGCCATCTTTCAGTTTGATACCTTGGTGTGCCTTTGATATCGTCCAAGCTACGGTATGAGGATTGTGTTGTGCTTAAGGAAAGAGTTCTTCAACTTATTATGAGCTGGTCTAACATGTTTCTTTCATTTGGTGGTCGAGCCCAACTTATCCATTAAGTTCTTTTTAGCATTCAAATCTATTGGTGCTCTTTGTTTATTCTTCCTCAAAAAATTCTGAAGGACATTGAAGGCATGATGCGGGCTTTCCTGTGGTCTGATGTGGATCTTAAAACTACTGGTGCGAAAGTAAGGTGGATAGATGTTTGCACTCCAAAGCTTGAGGGTGGCTTGGGTTTTAAGCCTTTGAAGGAATAGAATAAAGCAACAATGCTTCGGCATTTGTGGGCCATCAGTAAGAAAACCGATAGCCTTTGGGTTCGTTGGGTTCATATGTATATCATTAAGCATCATAACTTGTGGCATATGGATCTTCCTACTGATTCTTCTTGGACCATTAGGAAATTGTTCAAGCTTAGACCTCTTGCTTAGCCTTTGATTAAGCACAAAATTGGGAATGGGAATGACACCTATGTTTGGCTTGATAATTGGCACCCCCTTGGCCCCTTGTACCAGAAGTTTGGTGAAATAGTGGTCTATAACTTGGGAAGGTCTTTGTTTGCTAGGGTTGCTGATATTATTCAAGATGGCAGTTGGCTTTGGCCCAGACCAAGGAACAGAGTTACTTTGCAAATTATTGCCGCTACTCCGGCTGAGTTTCTTCCTGACCTTCAGTCTAAGGATGAGGTTTTTTGGTCTCCTTCTTCTTCTGGCCTCTATTCTACCAAATCTGCTTGGAATGCTATTAGGACTGTTGGTCCAAATCCACCTTGGTGCTCTGTTGTGTGGTTTCACGGGAATGTTCCCAAGTGGGCCTTCATTGTTTGGTTAGCTTGTCGTAAGAGGTTGGCTACAAAGGACAGACTCCGGGATTGGGGGATGGATGTGCAGCCTTCTTGTGTTTTGTGCCATCAGCAGTTGGAATCCCATGCTCATCTATTCTTTGATTGTCGCTTCTCCAAGTACATTTGGTCTGATCTTTTGAGACGGAACTTGATTTTTCGAAGTCCTGGGAATTGGGGTGCTGAGATTGCTTGGCTTAGTTTACATTGCAAATGTACAAGTCTTAAAGCTTCTCCATGGAAGTTATCCATAGCAGCTGCTCTCTACCATATCTGGCTGGAACGTAATGTCAGGATCTTCACTCAGAAGTCCTGCAACCCTGATGATGTTATCTCTGTCATTGTGGCAAATGTTAGGGACAGGGTTTGTTCTTGGGGCAAGTGGCCTCATTCGACTGAGAACTTTAGTTTGTGTCAGAATTGGAATGTTTCTTCATCCTTGCTTATCAGTAGGAGTAGGATTTAGATTCTACTTCTAGTTGTTTGTCTTTGGTTGTATCTCCTAAGATTTGGCCCTGGGATAGTCGATTTCTTGTGGTTGGTTATAAAATGTTAACTTACCCAAAAAAAAAAGATTACAGAACGAAAACACCCAAATCCTCTATGCAGCCTAAGTGAAACAACACCCAAGGGAACCAAATCCAAAACAGCCACCCACAAGAGCCACGCGAAGATCAGCCCCTCTATGCCTGCTCACGCCAACCCTACTTCAACCCTTTCCATGCTAGAATACTACCACAATCCACCATCAAAATTCAGAAGGTTCCCTTTCTCTCAATCGACTACCTCCCATTGCTTAATCTTTTGAGAGAATGCTTTGAACTCATCTTCAATCATTTCTTTTAAGACTATTTCATCCTCCGGACGAATAGTTACACCAAGATTTTTCCCGGTGGTCAATGTTGCTATATAATCTTCTTCCATCCTTTTTTCTCTGCTGTTGACAACCTCTAGAGACGTTTGCGAGGGCCTACACTCAGCTTGCCGGTTTTCCCCCAAAGAAAGGGTCCAAGGTTGAAAGGAGATTATCATTTCCTCTTATATTTTGCAGGCCCTCACTACTACAAAAAACCATAAACATCACGCTTTTTAAGCGTGATGTTTCACTTTCTATGTCACTCACAAAAGCGTGATGGATCCGGGTGACATGGTAAATCACTCTTTTCCATCACGCTTTATAAGCGTGATGGAAAGATAACAACAATCACGGTCAAAAAGCGTGATCTTTTCGTGTAAAAACCGACATTAAAACTAATTCCGCGTGATTTCTTTTGGTTTTTTATCTCGCTTTTCTTCTAAAAGCGTGGTTGAATGTAACATTTGATCACATCTAAAAAGTGTGATCTTTTATAGTTAAAACTGAGATAGAAAATAAATAAGCGAGATCTTTTCTTATTTAAGATCTCACTTATTTGAAAGAAGTGACATCTTTTCTTGAACACAATATAAAAAAAAAATATTGCACCCATTTATATTATTTCAATTCATCTGAACTATTTATTTGCACTAATATACATCAATTACACAAAAAACAAGCATAATTTCAATTAAAAAAAAATTACAAGCTACATACAGAAGTTACCAACACAAAATCAAGAAATTTACAACTTAATTAGGATATCCATAGAATGGGTCTTATCGGTTATCAACATGACTGTACAATCTACTACTACCGTACAATCTACAACCTAAGTTCTTTAAAGAAAGATTACTAATTGCATACAGATGCACTTAGCCAAATATTTTCAACCAGTGATCTTTCAAGACTTTGACTTCCCACATATAGCAGTACCTTAATCCACATATTCGAAATGCATCATCAAGCCTTTGAGCATCACTTGGACACTACACACATATGAGAACAACACACAAGACAAACAATCTATTTAATCCAAGATATGATTTTGAAGCTCTGTCGAGAAAATCTGTCAAAGAATAAGCAATAAGCTGCAATTAAACTCTTAAGTGCACAATGAAGGATAAATTGCAATTTATTGTTGTATGGATGAAGTTGACTTGTAACTTGTAAGGGTTAGACCAAATTAGACAGTTGAATAGCACAAAACATCCATAAAATCTGGTCCTCTAGTGTCATTAAATTACTTAGCTGATTCAAATTACTTAGTTCATACAATAGCAAACCTAAATTTCCAAGCTACTCCCATATTTTAATTAGGTCAGACCCTTCAACAACACCTATTATAACAACCTGCAGTGAAGACATTGTAGAAAGAAACCATCATATGAACCAATAAAGCTCTTATGAACACCACTTCAATTGGTCTATCATTTACCTTTCGTAGTTCATGCATAAACTTCAACTAACCACCTGGCATTGATATGCTAACCTCGCATTACTTTATCAAGCACAGCTTCCGGTCAAGTTTCCTATTGAGCTGCACGACACAATTTTATGTTGTCAATAAATGGTTAAAAACAAAGCAGAATTTTAATAGTACTCTATTATTCAGGGAGTATTACTTTGTAGTAGTCATGACATCATCAAAAGCCCTAAACAAACAAATAATCAAAATAGACATACATATGAGCATCATACATCTCTTCTCACAGATTGAAGGTCAGGAGTCTTAGAGAACAAACAGTAACAGAACAAATTTGAGCAGCTAACCCCAGAAGAGCTAAATGCAGAGTGCATGCATGGTAAAACTAAAGATTTTAGGCTACAAGAGAAAACAGAAGGCAAAAATATGCACGCCCTCATTATGTCCTCCATAGGGAAACTTCCTTGCACATAAAAGCTGCTCACATACTTCCTTTGCATTGGGATTGAGTTTTACCTTCAACTCCAGCAAGGTTGCCTGGGAGTCTTTATGCTTGCCACAGCAAGAAGGCAGACTTAGCCTCAGAAGAGCTAAGTAACGGAACCATGCCATGACACAAACCACAAACTAAGCCAACATTTCCCCAAAAATCTAGGCACAAGCAATCTTATTGTCACGACATTTATAGATCTTTTAACAAGAACAAAACTAAAAAAACAATTGGCTAATCAAAAAGGAAAATCCATTTTCATCCCCAATTCATGATATACCTTGAACAGATCTAGCAAACAAAAAATACACAATGAAAAGAAGAAGAAAAATAAAGCAGACAGGAAAAAATCAGAGATAAGATGACAAACCCCAAGAATACTCCATGTAAACTTACTATCTCAGTCTTCTGCAAAAGCGAGATAAAATCTTCATTCCGTGTAACTTTATCACGGTTTTAGAAAAGGCGAGATGTTTTGAAAATTTCAACTGCGATTTTTATGGAATATTGTAGTAGTGATGACACGTTCAAATTAAGATGAGAAGACAATACCAAAGCAAATTTGGTTCAAATGCTCATAGTGCTCCCACTTGCACTTACCTGCCAAACAAAGAAATCAATAATGAGAAGGAAAGCAGCTGTATTTATTTTTTTTTTGTTTCTCGATTGGCAATGATAGCAGATGTTACTTAAGAACAAAACAAAACTAATTACTAGAGTGCCAAGAAATAGGATGTGACTACGAAAGAAATATGCTCTCCAAAAAATGAATGCTAATTTCCTACCAATGTAGGAGTATGAGATATCAACTTCCTACCACGGATGCACAACTGTTTTGACAAAAGTTTAGTCACAGTCACAACAATAGAGTAGAAATAAAAATATAATAAAGGATTAAATCTGAAGGCAACTACAAATCTCAAATAACAATTACAACATGCCGATGTTGCTGAATAAAAAAAATATCATCAATGAGTTTCTTTCTTAGTGTATCTTATCAGAGGCAGTGTTCTGAGCTTTAGGCATGATTGTCTAAAGTGAAAAGAAACAATTACAAAGCACAGGAAGATATAAACCCAACAGATAAGCAAGAAACCCGAAGCCCCAACTAAAATAGATTAAAACACCCAGTAACTCCTAGCAGCTCGAAGCCCTAAGACAGTCGACAACAGAGAAATCACACACAATCGAAACTGTAAGATAGTGAATAACTCGAAACTTGAAATAAACAAACAACCCTGAAACGAGAAACCGATATACAAATGCAGAAGTTACCCCAATCTCGAGAAAGCCCTAAAAACGACTGAAGGAGAAAAGAAATCGTCGCACAAACCCGTACACAAACCCTTGAACTGAGCTCCAAAATCACGCACTAAAAAGAGCTTCTAGATCAGTAACACAGGGTCGAAATCCGAGATCCCCAAAATCGCAGAACATCTTGAACCCATACAATCCGAAGAGAGAGCCGAAGATTTGCAGAACCGTGAGAAGATCTTCAAACCCAGAAGCTACGGAAAGATCGAACCCTAATCGTCTAACCATAGTGAAGCTGAAGGTGTAAGAGAGGTTTCAATTCAGATTACGGGTGAAGAAACCCAAGATTGGTGTTGTCTACCCCCAAATCGCCGCAGCCCTTGCACGCGAAAGAGTTGGAGAGATGGATTGAGAATTGGGGAAAAGTGGACAGTCGGTGATTTTTTACTTAGGGGTAAATATTTTTAGTCTCGGTTTTTAAGGAGTGAGATTAAAAAGTTGAGAACAACAATCACAGTTTTCTCTCACCCGAGATAAAAGATATATACCATCTCACTTTATTTAACAACCTGTGATGAAAAATCCCTTCCTGAAAACTTTATCACGCTTTTAAAAAAACTGACATCTTTTCAATTTTCCATGTGTGATGTTTATCTATTATTGTAGTAGCGCCTGCTTTAACCTCCTCGACAATGCTAGTCAGGGATTTTAATGAAAGCGATTTTAATAAAAGCCGTCACGTAACGTATCAGTAGTTATGTAACTGGATTTTGAACCTCAGATACCGTTATTTACCATAGACAAACAAAACGGTCTAATATCGGCTAATATATGGCCGCGTCAAAGATCGTTACATTTCCCAATATTACAGCAAATTTAAAACGCTGCTGCTGGTGCTAATTCATCTCGGTTCGAGTTTCCAAAGGGGTTTTGGATCGATTAATATTCTCTCCTGCTTTCTCCCATTGAGACTTTTCCACCTCCCTAGCTTTGCCCCTTCTGTTAATTTTTCCAATTCATCTGTACGGGAAATGGGACCGGTATGGTATATGAGCACACTAGTAAACGCCACTGAAAAATCAATCCAGTATTATTTTCCATGTCAAGTTAGATGCCCCCGAAATATCAAACCAGTGTGAATGGATTCCTTCACTATGCATTGTTAGAATCCACGAGTCCCAAATGTATATGAGTGAGTCTAGGGCTGTAAATGAATTGAGCCGTTCGTGAACTATTCGAGGCTCGACTCGGTAAAGGTTCATTCGAGTTCGATTCGATTACTAAATGAACTAAACCTGAACTCAATTTTAGGCTCGTTTAATTAATAAACGAGTCGGACTTGAACTTGACAATATTCGGCTCGATTAGGGTTGCGAACTTAGAATATATACGTATATCTCGTAAGAATCTCATATATAACCTTGAATATGTATAACTTTCACATACACATAATGAAAGTTTTATAATTTGTACATGTATAAACTTATAAATGTGTGGTAAACTTAAATTTTAATATGTTTTTATAATTTTATATATGGATAGGCTTTTTTATGTACAAAATAAAAAATTTATTTGTAGTTCTAGACTTGTATGAGAGCATAAATATCTAGCATTTTTTACTCACTAAGGCCCGTGAACAAGTTCGAGTTCAACTCAAATCTCGGCAAGCTCGGCTCGAACTCGGCTTGTCAAATTTTCATTGAGTTCAAGCTCGGCTCGAGTTCGTTTAAAAACTTAATGAACGAGCCTGAACATTTTAAAGCTCGACTTGATTCGGCTCATTTGATACTCATACATTTATGTGAAGCCCATACATTTAGTAATGGAACTCACGAGAATGTGCGGAGTTAGAGTGTCTTGGAGTACCACGTGATCTTGTTCCAAGAGATCTGCATAATTAGACTTTTGATACTCCACTTATTTATTCCTGGATCCCAAACCAACATCACCCTCTTCCTATAAATATGAAATATCCATAGACGTAATTATCCACACAAACAAAACTCCAAAAGCCCAACCCTCTTCATTTTGTTGCATCTGCTGTCCGTGGGGTCGGCAGGCCCTGCCAACCCCCATCCGCGCCGTCCGTTTCGCGCATTAACGGTTCGGATTGGATTAAACAATGGATTGGGCTTGGATCCACTTTGGAGAGGTAAAATCAGAGTCGTTGATGAGCGAAAGGGACGGCTCGGATGGGGTCGCGGCCTGCCGACCCCCACGGACAGCAAAGCCCCCCATTTCATTTATAATCGGATTGAAGAATCTTGGTTAAGACCAAGATAAGATTGCTTAGTTGGTTTTGGAAAAACTTGTATTGTAGTAATTTTTCCAACATGCCTTAGAAGTCAAAAAAACATTAAAAACGAAATTGGAAAATGGTTGCCTGCATTAAATGTTTTTCTTGTCAGCTTCTTTCCATCATCCACTATATAATGCATTTATAAGGTGTTGTGTACGTAGAGAGCATTCCCATCCAAGAAAGCCGAGAGCCAACTCTCTTCTCCCTTTCAATTTTTCTCCTCCAAAAAACATTGTCAGTACGAGTGGTTTTGGGCAAAGAGTTATTTTGGTGGAGCTTTGGGTTCTCCTACTTGTGCAGAGTAGGTTCGAACGACACGATAAATTCTTGGGCTGTTGTATCCGGTTTATTACCGTAGAGGGGTTGAATCTCCTTAAAGAGAGCGAGATTTCCGTGCCTCAGCCTGTTAATTTGTCCATTGTAATTTTAATTTTTGGTGTTTATTATTGTAATATCACCAACAAAAACAACATGAGATTCTGTAAATTTCTTTCCCTCTCCATTTTCGGTCTCATTTCCCTCCACTTCATCACCCCCTCCACCCATGCAGCCAATTTCAATATCATAAACAACTGTCCCTACACTGTTTGGGCCGCCGCAAAGCCTGGTGGTGGCCGCCGCCTTGACCAGGGCCAGACTTGGACCATAAATTTTCAACCTGCAGGAGGGGATACAGGCCGGATATGGGCTCGAACCAGTTGCAGATTTGATGGAACAGGCCGTGGAAAGTGCCAGACCGGCGACTGTGGTGGGGTCCTTGAGTGCGAGGTGGATGGTCAGCCCCCTAAAACACTAGCTGAATTTGGACAAAACAATTCCAGCAACATGGATTTAATTGACATATCCCTTGTTGATGGGTTCAATGTTCCAATGGAATTCAGCTCTACTTCTAGTGGGTGCACCCGCGTCATCGGATGCACTGTTGACATAAACGGGCAGTGCCCGCATCAGTTGCGGGCCTCGGGCGGGTGTCACAACCCGTGCACCGTATTCAATACGAGTGAATACTGTTGCAATACAGGAAATTGTGGGCCTACAAATTACTCAAGGTTTTTCAAGGATAAGTGTCCAGACGCTTATAGTTTTACTTACGATGATCCGAGTAGCATGTTTACATGTCCTTCGGGAACCAATTACAGGGTTGTGTTTTGTCCTCCAGCGAGGAGTATGAAACTATTACTTGTATGCGATGATGAAGAGTTATGAAACCGAATTTTGGAAATGAAAGCAAGACTAATTTGTTTGTGGCAGAATAAATCTGACGTTCATTCTCCAAATCTAGCATGCATCCCTTCATTGGAACGAACTTTTCTCCTTTCGATTGACCAAAAAAAAATAAAGAAATCACTGACGTCAGAATGTTTTTTATTAATTTGCTTTCCTTTCTTTCTACTAGTTATTAATTTATCTTTATAACTATGGTGATGTGCCTGAACAGCCCCTTCTAAAAAGCAATGAGATGGGGGGAGGGGAGTTTAGGAATTAGGATGCCATGAGACGCTATATGTTTTGGGTACCAACAGGTATATATAAACTTATGGATGGCCAAGTACTATTGTCGTGTTTTAGCTTGCTGGAGCCTTTGACTTTGGAGTTTTTTTTTTTTAGCTGCATGCCTTGAATACCTGCTAGTTCTTTAATTTTCCTAGTATTAACATCTTTTGATTAATAGAAGTTTCTTTTCTACAAAAAAAGATTACGAAAGATTATGTTAAACCTTCAATAACGAATGCGGAAACGGGTGGTTCGAATTACTTTTAGTGAATTTTTACTGAACCGGATCTTTTGGTGGATAGATTACATACGACTCCAGATCACGTACTTAAACAACAACAATCTCCTGCGATAGAGTGATACTACGAGGTACGAGTATCACCCTCTATTCCACGGTGCAAATGCTTCGAATTGTTCTTTAATGGTAGAGAGAGAAAACTAGATAGAGAGTTTTCTAAAACTCAATAACGGATAATATTGCATGCATCTATATCATGAATATGCTGCAGGAAATATATAGAGTGAGCATCCTAGATGCTTTAGAAGTCCTATAATCCTAAGAGTCTAGGATTACTTCAACTTCTTCTATCATATCTTGGAGATATGATAGGACTCTATAATAAATGGATCATCGGGTCATGCTCGCATGGGCGACCCGATTTGGTCCCGGCCCGGCCCCAAATTCCAATAGATTCAAATCTCTACTCACTTGTAGACGCCACAGATTTATGGTCAACGGCAACAGATCAACTAAGATAATACTTTCTGATATGGACTTGGGTTTTTAGCCGTATGTTATCAATGTATCAGTTATAATGATCCACCTAGTTAACTGATCGAGTTGGGGTATCTTAATAGTATTTTATCATAGTTTTAAGTGCATTTGTGTAAGATGGCTTCAATCCTAGAACACAAGCTAGAGAATTTACAAAGCTGGAAGCTAGATTTTATTTTTTGGGTCGTCTCTTTTTCCTTGGGCCTTTTTGCTTGAAAGATTATTTCGTGCTCATGGAGCATTGTTTCAAGAATGGGTTGACACTTTTTTTTTTGAACAGCAAAAATTTTATTAACCTTTGAAAACGAATTACAAAGATTAAAGGGATCCAAGAACAAGGACTTAAGATGAAAGAAGAGAACACCCCTCACACCAAAAGACACATGCTGCAAGGAACCAAAAAGGGAAAAACACAACCTAAAGCTGGCAAGAAGCCAACCAAAACCCCCAACAAGAAATCACTCAAGAAAAAATAGAACCAACGCCCCAAAAAAAACCAACTGAAAAGCCTCAGACAAACACCACCAACAACAAACTCAGCTTGCAATAGAAAAGCCACTTATGATCTCATCATCATCCCCCAAATAATCTTCACCCAAGATCTTGCTTATTGACCGAGAAGCCTGAGCTGTATTAAGATGAATCCTGTTAATGCTATTAGAAGAAACAGATAAAGCAGCAGCAGCTATAGCAGATCTGAAGACAACGCATTTTTTCTGTTTACGACGACCCTTCTTCTTAGCTTTAGGAAAGCCCAGCCTTTTTTCAATCCTTTTCTGTTTCAATTTTCCTTTCCCAAAATCTTCCACCGCATTAGGTGTATTGAGATCCACAACTAACTGGATGCCTTCGACATCTTTTTCATTTAAAAATCCCACTTCGGAAAGATTCCAAAAGCCTTGATCAAAATTCATTACCTCCCCATCCTTATTAGTAACAGCAAAAATGTTATCCTCAACTTCGAAAGAATTAATTCTGCCTCTCTTAGTAGGTCTTGCGCCCTTTGACCCCACACAAATATTATCTCCACTTGGGACAATAATGGGAAGCCCACCAAATGCATTAGATAAAGAAACCTTTTCATTATCAAATAGCCCAGCAACATCATCAATAGGACCTGGCCCTACACCCTCAATCCGAACAAGAGGAGGATTTGCGGCTTTTGCACATTCATTAACCAAATAATTTGAGTTTCCCGACACAACCACCATAGATTCTACATTTGAAATATGACTATTGGCATGCTCATCCATGGGGAACCCACAATTAATTGAATTCTGACTCTCCTCTTCAATGCTCTTAACCTGCCCCACTCTTTCCCCATGAACTTCCACATTATTGTCCATTTCTTCCATACAAATATCGTCTGACTTACCCCTTAGTGCCACCTCAGCCGTATCATCCATGTTAGCTGCCAAGTCATCGTCTTCAACCTTAGAATTGGACCCTGATTCACCATGGTTAACGCAGCTAATGTCATTTTCCAGATGAAGAGAACTAAAGACTTCTTCCCAAATTTTAACATCGTATTTGGCACCATTGATCTCCAACTGAACCCAGCTATCAATTTTAGAGGATTCACGAGTTGCAATAAGAACTCTGCCCTTCACAAAAGATGTAAAATTGGAGGTTGATTTCATCAACCGAAACAAAGTGACCCCATCGTTCTCCGATCATTCTAAAAGTGTTAATACACCAAGCTTGAAGAGGAACACCCAAACAATTAATCCAAGTGAATCTTTCAATGCTAGGAGCCTCTCCGTTCCATGGCTTAATGACAGCAAACCACTTCTTCATCCATTTTTCATTTATCATTTTATCCCTTATCTCCTTATCCGCAAACGTGATGAGGACCAATCTTCCCCCCATGGCTCTTATTTGGATCCCATGCACCTCTGCTTGAATGAATTCTTCTAACAGCTTCTCTACACATGTAAAATTGTGTAATTGAGCCACGGCACTCCTGTAAAGCCACTCATTCCCTGCGGAGTGAATCTTGATAGGGAGAGAGTGGGAAACTCTCAGATGAGTATGATCCGACAACCCGTTGGTACCAATCACCGCCTGAGCAAAAGATTTACCTTCAAGAATTGGAATGAATCCTCTATTACCCGTATGAGCCTGATAATCCTTGCCGCCATCGATCCTTCTAAACTTCGACTCCAGCTCCTTGCCGACTTCTGCATTACTTTGACTGCTTCTTTGTCTTTGAATAGTCCTCTGATCTTCAAAGGTTGCCTTTTTTACGAAAAGTTTTCTGTCTTCAATCCAAATCCCGTTAGTTTTCGATATAGCCACATCCGCAGAGACGTCACAACTATATCTGACAAAACCAAATCTTCTCTTGGTAACTTTGCTTCGTTTGAAAGGGATAAAAGCATCCCTAACAACCCCAAACTTGCTATGCAAATTCCTAAACCAGTTGAGACTCACATCCTCTGGCAAATTATCGACGAACAAAGTGACCCAGGATTGGATCTCATCTCCTGTTGGTTTTCTAAGCTTACTGATACCCGGTGACCGAGCTCGCTCACCCCCAATGCCGCCTCTTCCCCTCTCTTTCTCTTTCTCTCTCTCTCTAGCCATTACATTACTCCTTTATTAGTGACATTCTAAGAATGGGTTGACACTTAGCCTGTAGTCTGTCTAATTAAATCCTATTTCGTTTTGGGGTGGTTAGTTTCCTATGAGAAAACATTATTTCCACCTCCGGCGGAAACAAATTTTCCAACAATTCAATCATAGTGGTCCGTATGATTGTGTAGTCAATGTGATTGTGTAGTAAACAATCACACAGACCGCAGTGATTGATTTGGAGAAAACATTTATTTCCACCGCCTGCAGAAATAACTTATTCTCGTTTCGTATTAACCTCTATATGGGATTTTTTCGATATATAGAAGGCTTATCTAGCTACTATTTTAGTCCCCACAAAACACACCAAATTTCGATTTCGTCCTTACAAAATATTGTGTCAATTTCGCCCTTATAGTTTCAGACGAATTTCAATTTTGCCCCTCCGTCAAATTAATGACGGAAAATGCTTATGTGGCAAGCGGAAAATGTATATAATATCGGAAAAATGCAAAAAAAAAATATTAATCTCCAAAAAAATGACGAAAATTACGAAAATTTTAAAATACCGGGAAAAAGTCATTAGGCAAAAAGTTAATGAAATTTGTCTAACGACTTTTTTTTTTTTTTTTGAACAGCGAATTTTTTTATTAATCTTTGAACGAAATACAAAGATTAAAAGGGAAGAAGGAGGAGAAAACACAACTAGGAGGAAGCAAAGCCTCACTAGACTCCCCCAAGCAACCCCAAAAAGTTAGCAGGATGCCAACTAAACAAAACACATAGCAAAGCCAATCCCTGAGACTACAGAAAAATGAGAGTTTGACCAAGCAAAGCTAACACCGGCATTCTACTCATATTCCTGAGAGATTGACCAAGCAATGCATCTAACGACTTTTTTTGGAGATTAATCATTCGTATCTACGAGAGGAATCAGAAAAGTACTCCCTCCGTCACTTTTAAATGATCCATATGGGAATACGTGCAATTTCAAACCACTAAAAAACATATTTCTCTATATAATTTTTTAATTATTTTATACCAAATTAAAGTGCTCATTGAGTACTTTAATTTGGTGCAAAAAAAAAATTAAAAACGATATAGGAAAGTACATTTTTAAACGTCTGCAAAAATACACGTTTTCCAAGTGGATCACTTAAAAAGGGACGGAGGGAGTATAAAAATATGAGCCGAAGTTAAAAAAACGTTCATATAAGACGACACTTTTTTTTTTTTTTGAAACGACAACAAAATTTATTGAAGAAAACTTGACAATGGGTACATCAAGTTGGAGGGAGAAAAGAGAGGACTCCAACCAAGGTTGGAGAAATTATAACACCCCTTGGGCCAAAGCCGACACTTTATAGAAAAAAAATAAATAAAAAAAGCTATTTGGTATTCTTTCGTCTTTGGAAAACCTTTTTGTCTAATTTTGCCCATACTTTACCGATGAAAGGAATTACTATTTTTTTTATATAGTGTTGCATGGTATTTTTAAAAAAGGGTCCCTTATTGGAAGTTTATTGTATATATATATACACCGAGCTTCCAATCAAGGATCCCGGACCGTGTTACGGTCCGGACCTCCACCTTCCGAATTTTTTTTTGAAAATCCGAACCGTTAGATGTGTTTAAAACGTGATTTTAAGGTCCAACGCGAAGATTTGGCAAAAAAAAATACCCGGAAGGGCTTGATCGGGGCAGTTTTTCACAAAAACGCTATAAAAACAGTTTTGTGAAAAACTGCCCCGATCAAGCCCTTCCGGGTATTTTTTTTTGCCAAATCTTCGCGTTGGACATTAAAATCACGTTTTAAACACATCTAACGGTTCGGATCGTCAAAATTCGATCGGGATCAATGAGGTCCGGACGGTAGGTCCGGATTTATGGTTTGGATAGGAAGTGGACTCTATATATATATATATATATATATATATATACTTATTTATTTATTTTTAACTTCGACCCATATTTTTATACTTTTCTGATTCCTCTCGTCGATACGAATGATTAATCTTCAAAAAAGTCATTAGAAAAATTTCATAGAATTTTTTGTCTAATGACTTTTTCCCAGAATTTTAAATTTTTTGTTATTTTTTTTAAGATTAATCATTTTTTCCTGTATTTTAAGCATTTTTCTGGTATTTTAAGCATTTTCCGTCACTAATTTGACGGATGAGCAAAATTGAAATTCGTCTGAAACTATAAGGACGAAATTGACACAAAATATTTTGTAAGAACGAAATTGAAACTTGGTGTATTTTATAGAGTCTAAAATAGTAGATAAGCCAACGAACAAAATACAATACATGTTTTGAATAACCTAAACACTCGAAAAATAGATCAAAGAACAAAGCTTCCCATCACAAGAAACCACCCAAACAAGCCACCACTGTAGACCCACTTCACCAAACACAGAGAGAAACCCTGTCCCGCGATAGCAATTGAGATGAAGACCAAAACCCATAGCTACTGAACCTTTACTACCCAGACTTCTTGTGCCCTGTCAATCCCACGAGCTTGAACTTAACACCCTCAACCGGCCGGTTATTGGATTCTTAGAGAACTGGGCCAATCTGAACCGTGTGCAGTGCACCCTAATTTAAACAACTGCCGTAGCAAATTAGGGCAAATTAATCAAGAAGTGGCATGGAAAAAAATAGAAACTACCTGTTGTTGATCATACAAAAATAAGCACCAAATAATAGAATTACAATAGACAAATTAATCAGGAAGTGGCATGGAAATCTCACTCTTTTAAGAAGATTCAAGCCCTCAATAGTAAAATACCGATGCAAGAAAAATTTTATGACTTATCCTCTCCAGAATACACCAACCACAATTTATTGTATGACTTATAGACGACTTTCATGTGTAATTTTTTAAGAGCATCTCCGACCAAAATTTTCTTTAAATCTCTATTTGGGGGTATCAAAATTAAAATTTCACATTCAAAAAGTGAATTTAGAGTGCTTTTCATACGTCTCTTTATCTCTATTTTTCATTTTCATTTCAAATTTTCTCTCACTTTTACTCTAATGATTATGTAATTATGTTAATTTGAATACTTCTCTTTTTTCGATTCACAGGTAGCTTTGGAGGATCTTCCATATTCTTTACCCATACTCCAAATATAGAGTATCAAATTCTGTCCTTTCAATTAGAGAAACAAAAAATGGATTGGAGCTAGCTCCATTTTCCCTCCAAAATAAATAAATGAAGCCAAATCCCAAATATGAAGAATATAGAGTATGGATTATTAGGATACTCCAACGCCGCCCCCAAGGAGACGTTAAGTCGATGTGACTCAAACGCGGAAAGAAAATAAGGCCAGACAGATGTCAATCCTTTTCGCTTGTAAAAACAGACCACTAACAGCAAGACTTAAAAGTCCAAGTCTATCTTGGGAGAATGTAGAAAGGGGACTCACTAGTGAGTCTCAACTGACCGTCTATCTTGGTACCGACGATTCGGGTTTAATCCGAACTTCAAATGATCCGAACCGTTTATTGTTTAAGTTCAAATCCGAGCGTTCATTATCGAGATGGACAGCCAGATGAACTTACTACACCCTGTAGTGAGCCCCCTCACTCACTACAAGCCTCACTACAGACCCCTTGTTCCCTTTTCTAGGTTGTTCCCTTTTCTAGGTCCAATTTGCCGGGCATGGGAAAACTACTCCAGGATTGTGGGGTGTTCTCGTGCCTTTCCCATTGGAGTAGTAAGATTCTCTTTCAGATTAGTTTTTGTCTCTTCTAATTATTTTCCCTTTTCTAGGTCCAATTTGCCGGGCATGGGAAAACTACTCCAGGATTGTGGGGGGTTCTCGTGCCTTTCCCATTGGAGTAGTAAGATTCTCTTTCAGATTAGTTTTTGTCTCTTCTAATTATTTTCCCTTTTCTAGGTCCAATTTGCCGGGCATGGGAAAACTACTCCAGGATTGTGGGGGGTTCTCGTGCCTTTCCCATTGGAGTAGTAAGATTCTCTTTGAGATTACTTTTTGTCTCTTCTAATTATTATGAAGATTCGTAGCTAGGTTTAATTATCTACTTTCTAGATAGCAGATATTTCAAGATTAATTATTATGAAGATTCGTAGATAGGTTTAATTATCTACTTTACTGGGAAAAAAATATTAACTTACCAAATCAAGATACATTATGTACGTATAAAATATCAATGTACATATATTAATATTATACGGTCTGGTTTGGTTCTAACTGTGGTTTTTAAGTTGAGAACCAATAACCAAACCATAATTACTGGTTCTTATTTTTTCAAAACCATAACCAGACCATTGAACTGCATAACCTAACCAAATAGAACGGTTCGGTCCAGATCGGATCAGTTTAACGGTTATATCGGTTTTTTGTGCACCCCTAATGCGTGGGTCAGACACTTTAATTAATTTTTTGTCTCTTTAATTTTGGAATAGGGTTCAATTTTAGGGGGTTGGGCTCTTTGGGGGTAGATTATACTGGATTTAGTCATTTTGGGTTTAGGCACTTAGGGTGCAGTTTCCAATTATCGGGTTTTTGTGATTTAGACACTCTCATAGGACACCCTAGTATTTTAGGCAGCGTACCCTAGGGTTATAAGCACTTTTATAGGGTACCCTAGGGTTTTAAGCACTTTCATAGGGTACCATAGAGTTTAGGTTTAGGCACTTTCATTAGGTTTGGGGGTTTATGCACTTTCATAGGATTTTAGGGGTTTAGGCACTTTCATGGGTTAGCGGGGGCATTTTTGGAATGTTTAGGTGATTTGTTCTCTTGGCATTAAAAAATTAGTTTGTGTCCTATTCCTATGATTAACTCCTATCCCATGTCCTTGTCAAAGAAAGATCCCTTTTTGTAATATAATGGCAAGTTGGCAGATATGCAGCCTTTTGTAATAGATAATTCAACCTTTTGTAATATAGTGGCACGATATGTGCTGATTGCTCATTGTTGTCAATATGAGCTGCTTGATTATTAATTTTTTAATTATAATATAAATTATGTTTCTTTTTTTGAATTTTTTTTAAAAACACTTATCCAAAGAGAGATATAGGTAAGTCTAAAAAATAGGACACAGACGAAATTAAGCAAGTGAAATTATCCAAAGCTAGGGAAAATTATGCTAAAGGCTACAGGGGAACTAAGGGAGAGGTAGTGATGAGAATCAAGAATATTTCCTAAGTTTGGCTTATAATTATGGCCATGATATTATCAAAGCAACTCCCTAAGACTTGGTCAACTTTTTAATCCGAAAAAGCGGTTCTACCTGGAGGATCAAAGCTTCTACCAGTAGAAACTTGAAAGGCTTCAAAGGGCAGACTAATCATGTTTCTACTGGTAAAATTCATGCTTCTACCTTTAGAGCTGCTAAGTTTTCCAGATTTCTTGTTTGCTTCATTCTGAACTTCAAAATTTGTGATTGTGGATGCAACACAAAAGTGTAGCATTTATAGAGGTGTTGGTCATAATAGTCGAACATGCAAGGGCAAAAAATTCATGCTTCTACCTTTAGAGCTGCTAAGTTTTCCAGATTTCTTGTTTGCTTCATTCTGAACTTCAAAATTTGTGATTGTGGATGCAACACAAAAGTGTAGCATTTATAGAGGTGTTGGTCATAATAGTCGAACATGCAAAAGTGAGGCAAATGCGATGAATTCCAATCATATACTTACTCTTGACGGTTGTGGGAGTACTGTGGATGTGCTTGTTTTGAGGTTTGTGTTTAGAATTTTAATCAGGATTTGGGATGAATAAATTGAAGGGCCTGACATCTCCTAAGAGCGAAGGACAAAGGGGTCACTTTGTCAATGAGTGCATTGATTAGTCGTGGCTGTACAAAAAGTCTTCATGGCATTATCGGCTCCCTAAATCTAAATGGAGCTCTTGACTATGTTGACGCTGTAAAAATTCATCTAATTTAATTTTTTCCTATTTTTTGAGACCTGAAATACCTAAGTTCACTGTACAAATTGTTCTCATTTGATTCTATATATGGCAATACATTCATAAAAATCAAGTGGCATCATCCACCCGAATACTGAATTTTAACTAGGCAAAACGTTACAAGTAATTATCACATATAAAGCCTCCCGGAAGGCCTGTTCGTTTGAAAGGAAAGCAAAGGAAAGTATGAGAAACGTCTAATTTGTGTGCATTTGGTGGCTGTTTTGTTAGCAAAAATATTGTGGCACCTATATCTCAACTTTTCCATTTGGATTAGTTTTTGCCTAAGAATTGATCTAGCAAAAACGACAAGATTTTGTAGGAATCTTGTTTTTGGAATCATTTCTTATAGAATTAAACTATTGCTTTTGCGAAATGAACACTTGCAGAAAAAAGCTTTTCATTGTCTTTTAATTCACTTCACTAATAGTTTCTCAAGAACTATTTTCCGCGTCAATTTCTTTAAATAAAGTGAAAGCTACCGAATGACATTTGGAATTTCTCATGGAAAAATGAAAACTTTTTTTATGTAATCAAGTTTACCCTATGTCCTCGTCCTAGTTGGTTTAAATTATTATATGTACTTTATCTTGAAATTTGAAAAAATCCATCAATACCCTTATACCCATTTCCCTGTAAAACCTAATTGAACTACACCCATATGACCACTCAATAGAAAGTTGCAAACACTAGATGAAGAACAAACAAGTATAAATCACGAGCCTCTGAGGAGAAGAAGAGCCCAATGGATGAGGTAGGAAAAAAAAATAAAAATGGAACCATTGGTTTAGTTGACGAACTTCTAGACCACATATTCTCTTTCCAATCCCTTTCATATTTCTTCTCAGTTGCAAAGCCTTTGATACCCTCAATACAACGAATTATGTCCATTCACAGACAGAAAAATCTATGGTACGCCCCCTTGCAAAGTAGCATACACAGAGACGGAGTTAGGATTCTAGCGTAGGGGGAACGGATATACACAATAAAAAAAAAATCAAAATTAGGATAACGATATGAATTTTTATTAACTCAAAAAAAATATATATATATATACAAAATAACACCAATACATATGAAACTAAACATGTTTCTAATATCAACTTAGATTGCAAAAGGTATTAGCGTTTATCTAATCCTATTCAGTGTCTACTCAGGCATTTTGAACTGTGCTCAACACTCTTTCTTGTTATTAAAAGCATCAATGATAGACTCTGTGTCCAACCCTCGAGCAATATCTTTCTCAATATAAGTGATCAAGAAATTTGTTAAATAATCGTCCTCCATCCTGTTGCGATGAAATCTTTATCTTCACACATTTCATAGCAGAAAATGCACGTTCGGTTGTAGCCATTGAAACATGTTAAGTTAATATAAGCCGAATCAACTTATCGAAAAGATGATATATCGTGTACTTTCTTGTCTTTGCCAACACTTCACTCAACTTTGAAATCGTTGAAAAATTTTAGAACTCAGGATGCCTAGAAACATCAAGCTTATAATTTTGCAATTGATATCTCAAGTGGTACTTTTCTTGTTCAATGAAATCCATTGGATAATACTTCTCTGCAAGTTTGCAAGTATCTTCAATGTTGAATGATCTAAAGCCATCGCGAGGACCTATAAATGTATTGAGAATAAGCAACTTCATTGTATCTTCCTTAATCGAGTGTTCAATTCTTGCAATTGAGAATCGATTGTTTTGGGAGCCTCTAATTTCTCTTACTCTTTTCTTTTTCCTTCAATTTGATGTCCACAGACCATATTAAAGAGTTTTGGGCTTCCGAATTTCAGTGAGCCTTAGTTTTTAAAAGTGAACAGGCCTTGAGTCCCTGAAGTGAGTTGGGTTATAATTTTGACATTGTTTTGTTTAAAAGAATTGTAATTACCTCATTAAAAACAATTTTAGTATACAGTTATTTCATAGCTTGATAAATATTAAAGCTGTTCATATTATTTTTTTAAAGAAAAACGGAGGGGGGACGGGACTATATAGTTTGATGATAAATATTTTTTTTTTCCAATATAATAGTATGAATTTTTTAAGACGTAGGAGGGGCGATTGCCCCTACTAGCCCCCCTAGCTCCATCCTTGGGCATACATACGCCCCATTACGTATGTTTTTTTTTATTTTGTTACGTATCATTTTGATGATTGTTTTACTTTTTTTTTTTTTTTGGTAGATTGGCATAAACAGTAACGTGAATAGTGATTTTTTTAAAAAAAAAAATCGATAACATGTTGTAACAAGTACTAAAATCATACATAACAAGGTTACCGTGAATAGTGCTTGAATAGTGAATTGTAAAAGTCTATACCTTGATCAAAACCATACGTAACAATTACCAAAATCATAGGTAACAAGTAAAAAAAAAATACGTAATGGAGTGTACTTGTTTATACCCATTTTTGGTATTTTTTGAAAACATCAAAAAAATAAGTGCCACATGACAAGTGAGTCCACTCATGGTGAACAAAAAGTTAAAATCTAGTGGGCTTGCATTTTTGGACAACGAGAAAAATGTCAAAGTTGATCAAGCCAAAGTGCGAGAAGATTAAAGGTGGAGAAACCAATTGCAACATGACAAGGGAATACCGGATCTACCATGCCCTATCATTCAACAACAAACTCCTATATTTAAGGGTAGTTGAAATTTTTTAGGATCTGGTTGCATTCCTTGACAGATCCTCAGGGTATTATATCCAAGGAATATTCTTTATATTTCCTTGGATTTTATGTATTACAAGGACAAATACATGAGGATTAATTTGGTCATGAATGCCATGTGGTATTTAATGAAGCAAGTTCCAATCGAATATGGTCAAAGAGATGAGCAAAATCAGGGAATAAACCCTGAAAAGTAGGAAGCACTTGAACTTTTGACCAAATCAAAAGGCCACGTGGCAGCCCATCCGGGGACATTGGTTTGCAATCCACATCTACAATCAATATGAGTTCCCAAAAATAAAATGAAGTGGTTTGGAGATGTGGACGGGTGTCGAATTCTCATGGCCTAATTCCAGGGACACGTATCAACTTTTTAGGGTATCCAGAAGGAAATGTACCTCCATTTTCGATAATTAAAGCGGCTACAAGGGTGATTTTGCTGATTGAAGTTTAAGTGAGCCATAATTATAGCCAAAGTGGTTCATGCACACAAGGGAGTGAGAATAGGCCGTGAAAAATAAGTGGGAACGGTTTTAAAAGAAGTTGGAATGTGGGTCACTAGGGCACACTTTCAGGGCCTTGCTACGCTGTTTTCCAAGGACTTCACACTACTATAAAAAAGGGAAAACAGGGCAATCCGAAGGCTCCACGCCTCAAAACTCAATGTGTTTCCATTTCATACAACTTATTATCTTTATCAACATCTAAGTTCCTGCAACTTAGTTTATTTTTGTTCAAGCTTCTAATCTCGACATTAGCTTCTAATTTTGACATTAGCAAGCTTCTATCCCTTTATTTTTTGGTCTCTACGCCATTGTCATTTTATTTCCGATAATACAAGTGATATTGATTCGTTTCTTGTTTTCTTACGATCATTCACTGAATTTTAACTCCTTCACGAGTAAGGCAACCGCGGATTACTTTTGCAACCTTCCCAAAGGGTTGCAATGCAATCGTTTGTTAAGAAGTCAGAATCTGGCTCTACAGCCTTATTCATGTTTAGACCACATCACGGTCTTGGCACGCCCCACATTCATATACTTATCAATGATTGTCCGTTGTGATTTTTTTAGAGAAACAATTTTGGCACGGCCCTTCCCCTGCGCATTTTCTTGGTGAACAATTTTGGTATGCCTAGTGGGTCGGCAATGTCAATAATTTTGGGGTATGATGACAAAAGTCAATAGAGTCATGTCGAAGGAAAGTTCATTCCATTAAAGGATAGCATTACACAAGCTAGACTCACTCTGTTACATATTCCAAGTCTAGAGCAGTGTCAAAGCGTTCCTCAAGAGGCCGTGTACGCTCCCATGAGCTGAGCGAAATTTCATAGTAGATTTGTAGCAAGGAATTTTTCGCATTAAATTTCAGAGAAAATTACGGACACTGCTGGGTGTACAGAAAAAATGGGACCGAAATTGTACCGATCGCGTTCGGGGACCCACGTTTGGGTCCCCGAACGCGATCGGTACAATTTCGGTCCCATTTTTTCTGTACACGTATCTTTGGAGGAACGTGACTACTTGGTTCGGCTTTTGCAGCAGGAGAGGTAATGGATGAGAGAGAAGTTGAAGCCTGGTTGGTAAATGGTAATGGAGGAGAGAGAAAAGGGCGTATCAGAACAGAGGAGAGAGAGAGACGTAAAGGAGGAGAAGGAATGAGTCAACGATCATAAACACAAGTGGTAGGGCCCATGAACTTTCCATCCGATCACCTCTTTCACAATTAAATTGTTTTGAAATACAAATCCCACTTTTACATTACCAAACGAACACAGTGAATGTCTCTACAATGAATAATCGTTTTACTTTCTCTTTTTCGTTTTCCTCTCTCTCTCTCTCTCTCTCCCCCTCTCTTCTCTCAAAACCCTAGCCACCACTAATATTACTCTTCCTCCTTCCCCTCCCCCCTAGGGTTTCAATACCCATGGTGGTGGGAGGGGAGGGCCATAAAACTATTTATTTTCTTCGTTCGTTCTTTCTTTTTCTTTTGTCTCTCCAGATCAACGACTTGTCGTCTGATCTGAGAGGGTTATGTCTCTCGCTTTGTGAGAGTTGTTAGTTTCGTCTTCGGACGAATTGTCGTCTACAGATCGGGTACTTTCAGGCGTGGTTGTTTTACAATGGTATCTGTGCCAACAGTGTTCTTACCCGACATGATATCGATGGCAAGACAACTCGTGGTGGCTTTGAAGATCTGTAGTTTTGGGGGTTCATTGGTGCGAGAATGTTTGGTTGGAGTCCATCCGATCGTCTGGGTATTCTTTGTCTTTTATCTTTAACTAGCACTAAGTCTCTTCAGAGATGCTGATTCTAGGTATGAATCTTGTAAGTGCCGCTGTTTGCGTCAGACCATGTCTGGGTTAGAGTGAAACACATCGATTACCTTGTGTGTTTCTTGTTCTCTATTAAGATGATTAGTTTGGCTTTGTCCAAGATCTTTGTAATGAATTTCGTTTTTGTAAGTGCCGTTGGGCGTTCATTAATATAATCTTTTCATTTCCGTGTCAAAAAAAAAAAATGTCTCTACAATGAATAGCGGAGTCTCAATCAGAATTAGTGACCACTATCAATCGGTGGGAAGTCAAATGAGAAAAGCAGTCCGTCCAGGGCCCTACAAGTCCTCCATCACAATTTGGTGCTTTTGGTGCCTATCAAGAGCTCAACAAGCCCTTGTATAAGACATATGGTCAGTATGCCCCTCCTACATTCCACCAAGGCTCTACGTCCAACAACCCAAACTCGGGGAGACAAAAGGGCCAATCAGGGGCTATACCATTCTGATTTAAGGCCAATTACCATTCAAGTATGGTCAACAAAGCCAGGGTACCAACCCTAGGCCTATTTGTAATGCCCCTAATTTTTGGAACGTTATATTTATTACAATAATAATAAATGAAGTCTTACAATAACAATCCTTAAAGAAAATTTCACAATTCTCTTGGCCGATACATTTATTCGCTATAGGGTTCACTAAGATTTCTCTACTTCATTGCACGACTGTGAGTCCCGGCGGTGTCCTGATCAGCTCCATAAGATCCCAAGTTGTAGTATTTGTTAGGAGTCTGATCCGCCTGAGGTTCTTCCCGTGTGCGCAGGCCCAATCCGTTGGGGAGTATCCACGAAGTCCACCACATTCGTTGGGCCCAATATACATTAAATGACCCATATCCACTTCAAAGGCTAAGCCTTGTAAGTGGTGAATCATCCAATTGTATATTAAGGTCCAACTCTTTTTCTATTTATCCGATGTGGGACTCATCCTTCACACATGTTCCTAACAATCTCCCCCTCATGTGTGAACCATTCATTGGGCCTAACTCCCCCTCGATCTGATCCACTTGACTCCCCCTTAATTCTTGATCTATCTCTCCAACACCGTGTCCAAACCAAGGCTTCTTTACCGCACCCACTCCATCATGAGCCACCATACTCCACGAGAGCCACCTTTGCTTGCCAGCCAGGTGCCGCACGCACTAGGAATTTTTCCTGCTCCATCGAGAGTACCCACTCCACCAAGAGCCACCTTGCTGCCAGCCACCTGCTGCACGCACCAGGAATTTTCTTGCTCCATCGAGAGTTACAATGGATTTTTCCTGCTCCTTCGAGAGTCTCCGTGCAAGCCCACAACCACCAATGCTTCGAGGAGAGTCCGCTCATAGATCGTCAGTCATCGGCTCTGATACCACTTGTTAGGAGTCTGATCCGCCTGAGGTTCTTCCCGTGTGCGTAGGCCCAATCCGTTGGGGAGTATCCACGAAGTCCACCACATTCGTTGGGCCCAATATACATTAAATGACTCGTATCCACTTAAAAGGCTAAGCCTTGTAAGTGGTGAATCATCCAATTGTATATTAAGGTCCAACTCTTTTTCTATTTATCCGATGTGGGACTCATCCTTCACACATGTTCCTAACAGTATTCCTCCTATTCATCTCTAAAACCTAGCATAAAAGATTTTGACCAAAATGAATAACAACAGTTTAATAGTTCAACAGTAAAACATTATGGAATGCTTGTGTCAATGCAAACGGGTGTATCAAACGTATAGATCTATATCTCGTATTATCTTTTAGTGTTAGAGTTCTTCTTCAAATATTAACTAGGAGTGGGACTGCTTCCGACTACTGAGCCTACGGTATAGTCACTCCACTCTATGGCACCGCTCCGACCACTGGGCCTACAATCCATCACTTGAAAGTATTGGTCCGTTTACGTCTCCTTTCAACTGACGGTCGTCAAACTTTTTGATCGCGCCCACACGAACATGGTCCCAACTGTCTTGTCATCATGGCGCACACTAACATGATACAATGTCTGTTCACCATGCTGTTGTGCGCGCTTAGTCTTAACAACCAAGTTCTCTCTGCAAATATGAAGCGGCGCTCAAGCTGCACTACCATATCCAATTCAATTCCCTACTATTCAATCAATCCATTTAAGTACATAAGTTCGAAGTCTTGTTCCACGTGATTTCTCTGTAAAACATTATAATTTTGGAAACAAGTTAATCCACTTAACGTTTTACCAAAAATAAAACGGGGCATTATAATGTTGTAAAAATTTATAAGTTCAAATACCAATTTGGTCATTACTACGTAACTTTGAAAATAAGTTTTTAATATCTACCAACTAATTTTCCCGAAAGCCGATCAACTTAGTAATGACTAGAAAATTATACGTAATAAACCGAGCATTATAATGACTATGTGAAAATACTATATTAGGAAATAGGATTCAAGTAATCTACCTTAATTCCGTTGTTAATCGGAAGATGTTAAAGCTAGGTCGATTCCTTGGGTAGCATAACAAATGACTATTCCCACTTTGTAAGTAAAAGAAAGACTTTCTTTCCTAAAAACACCAAGTTACTAACCTTTCCTTCTACTTTTTGGATCTAGAGGTGGTTTTGGTGGTGGAGGGTGGTGAATCTCTTTGAATATGGAAAGAACACTTTGAGTTTCAAGTTGAAACTTAAGAGAATTCTTAGCAACTAGAAGCTTTTTTTTTCTCTCTAAACCTCTCCGAAGCACAACTTCAAAAACTACAAAGGCTTGAAGGTGTGAGAAATGAGAGAAATGAGGGGTGCTATTTATAGGCCACAAGGTCCCTCTCTCCCCCTCCAACCGATTCTCTCTCCATCTCTCTCTCTCTCTCTAAATCTCTCCCAATCTTCCTCATAAATGCCTAGATCGATTTAGGGGATTTTGGTAAGTACAAGAATCCATAGGCCAATCATAACAAATCTATAGGTTTTAGGTGCTAGAAATCCTATGGTTTAATTTAATGAAGTAAATCCTATAAATCTAGGGTAATAGCTAGGGTTAGGCTCTACTAGATTTTATGGGGTTTTTGTGTACAAAACTCATGCACATGCATGCAATTGTAGTATACTTGGCTTGGTGAACAAGTAGCCAAGGAAATTGGCTAGCAACTTCCTCTCTGTTTCTCTCCCAACCGGTCTCTCTCTCTCTCTCTCTCTCTCTCCAATACATGTGGTACATGGCTACTATATTTGGTGTACTAAGGCATCCACAGTGGGCTCTCAAAATGCCTCCTAAGCTTGGCTCCTAACATTTACCTAGCCATGTCCTCAAGTATTGCCTTCAATGGGCTCCCAAACAAGCTCCTAAGGGTGGCTCCTAAAATTGGCTCTAGCACAATAGTTAAATTTAGGTAGCCTTCTTGCTAACTCTAAGTGGGGCCAAAGTCTTTAATTCTTTTTTTAATATAAAAGCTTTGAAAAAGTTGCCGTTGGAAATCTCTCAAAAATCATGCAATTGAAGGTAAGTGCCTTTGGAAAAAAATTTCAGAAGATATATTAAGGATTTTGTTTTAAAAAAAGTGCCGTTGAATTCCATAGCCCTTTTCCATAAATATAGTTGTCTTTCATACAATTTTGAATCAAAGGTTTCAACTTCACCCTTCTTTGCAAATGGAACCTACACCTTCGATTTCAAATAATCAATCTAACCCCCAGTTCAACTCTTTCGATGCAGAATTTTTTGCGCAATATGTCATGAACCCACAATTCCCCTTCACTCCGCTCAACCAATTCGGTTCAGAGTCGTCTCAAATTTCAACTCATCAATCTTCTCAAAAGACCGATTCACAAGCTCGCAAAAAGCAAAAAAAAAAATAGTGAAGTGCAACCGAAGGTAAGAAATACTAATTGGACGAAAGATGAAGACGAAGCACTATGCAAGGCGTGGCTAAGGGTCTCCGAAGATGCTGCAACGGGTATCGACCAACCGAGAGCAAGGTTGTGGGATCGAATTTGGGAGGAGTTTAACCAAATAATTGGTTATGAGACATCGGATTCTCCTTTTGGGATCACCCACTCCACCAAGAGCCACCTTGCTGCCAGCCACCTGCTGCACGCACCAGGAATTTTCTTGCTCCATCGAGAGTTACAATGGATTTTTCCTGCTCCTTCGAGAGTCTCCGTGCAAGCCCACAACCACCAATGCTTCGAGGAGAGTCCGCTCATAGATCGTCAGTCATCGGCTCTGATACCACTTGTTAGGAGTCTGATCCGCCCGAGGTTCTTCCGTGTGCGTAGGCCCAATCCGTTGGGGAGTATCCACGAAGTCCACCACATTCGTTGGGCCCAATATACATTAAATGACTCGTATCCACTTAAAAGGCTAAGCCTTGTAAGTGGTGAATCATCCAATTGTATATTAAGGTCCAACTCTTTTTCTATTTATCCGATGTGGGACTCATCCTTCACACATGTTCCTAACAGTATTCCTCCTATTCATCTCTAAAACCTAGCATAAAAGATTTTGACCAAAATGAATAACAACAGTTTAATAGTTCAACAATAAAACATTATGGAATGCTTGTGTCAATGCAAACGGGTGTATCAAACGTATAGATCTATATCTCGTATTATCTTTTAGTGTTAGAGTTCTTCTTCAAATATTAACTAGGAGTGGGACTGCTTCCGACTACTGAGCCTACGGTATAGTCACTCCACTCTATGGCACCGCTTCACCATCAAGGCCTACAATCCATCACTTGAAAGTATTGGTCCGTTTACGTCTCCTTTCAACTGACTGTCGTCAAACTTTTTGATCGCGCCCACACGAACATGGTCCCAACTGTCTTGTCATCATGGCGCACACTAACATGATACAATGTCTGTTCACCATGCTGTTGTGCGCGCTTAGTCTTAACAACCAAGTTCTCTCTGCAAATATGAAGCGGCGCTCAAGCTGCACTACCATATCCAATTCAATTCCCTACTATTCAATCAATCCATTTAAGTACATAAGTTCGAAGTCTTGTTCCACGTGATTTCTCTGTAAAACATTATAATTTTGGAAACAGTTAATCCACTTAACGTTTTACCAAAAATAAAACGGGCATTATAATGTTGTAAAAATTTATAAGTTCAAATACCAATTTGGTCATTACTACGTAACTTTGAAAATAAGTTTTTAATATCTACCAACTAATTTTCCCGAAAGCCGATCAACTTAGTAATGACTAGAAAATTATACGTAATAAACCGAGCATTATAATGACTATGTGAAAATACTATATTAGGAAATAGGATTCAAGTAATCTACCTTAATTCCGTTGTTAATCGGAAGATGTTAAAGCTAGGCTGGGATTCCTTGGGTAGCATAACAGCTATTCCCACTGTAAGTAAAAGAAAGACTTCTTTTCCCTAAAAACACCAAGTTACTAACCTTTCCTTCTACTTTTTGGATCTAGAGGTGGTTTTGGTGGTGGAGGGTGGTGAATCTCTTTGAATATGGAAAGAACACTTTGAGTTTCAAGTTGAAACTTAAGAGAATTCTTAGCAACTAGAAGCTTTTTTTTCTCTCTAAACCTCTCCGAAGCACAACTTCAAGAAACTACAAAGGCTTGAAGGTGTGAGAAATGAGAGAAATGAGGGGTGCTATTTATAGGCCACAAGGTCCCTCTCTCCCCCCTCCAACTGATTCTCTCTCCATCTCTCTCTCTCTCTCTCTAAATCTCTCCCAATCTTCCTCATAAATGCCTAGATCGATTTAGGGGATTTTGGTAAGTACAAGAATCCATAGGCCAATCATAACAAATCTATAGGTTTTAGGTGCTAGAAATCCTATGGTTTAATTTAATGAAGTAAATCCTATAAATCTAGGGTAATAGCTAGGGTTAGGCTCTACTAGATTTTATGGGGTTTTTGTGTACAAAACTCATGCACATGCATGCAATTGTAGTATACTTGGCTTGGTGAACAAGTAGCCAAGGAAATTGGCTAGCAACTTCCTCTCTGTTTCTCTCCCAACCGGTCTCTCTCTCTCTCTCTCTCTCTCTCTCTCTCTCTCCAATACATGTGGTACATGGCTACTATATTTGGTGTACTAAGGCATCCACAATGGGCTCTCAAAATGCCTCCTAAGCTTGGCTCCTAACATTTACCTAGCCATGTCCTCAAGTATTGCCTTCAATGGGCTCCCAAACAAGCTCCTAAGGGTGGCTCCTAAAATTGGCTCCTAGCACAATAGTTAAATTTAGGTAGCCTTCTTGCTAACTCTAAGTGGGGCCAAAGTCTTTAATTCTTTTTTTAATATAAAAGCTTTGAAAAAGTTGCCGTTGGAAATCTCTCAAAAATCATGCAATTGAAGGTAAGTGCCTTTGGAAAAAAATTTCAGAAGATATATTAAGGATTTTGTTTTAAAAAAAGTGCCGTTGAATTCCATAGCCCTTTTCCATAAATATAGTTGTCTTTCATACAATTTTGAATCAAAGGTTTCAACTTCACCCTTCTTTGCAAATGGAACCTACACCTTCAATTTCAAATAATCAATCTAACCCCCAGTTCAACTCTTTCGATGCAGAATTTTTTGCGCAATATGTCATGAACCCACAATTCCCCTTCACTCCGCTCAACCAATTCGGTTCAGAGTCGTCTCAAATTTCAACTCATCAATCTTCTCAAAAGACCGATTCACAAGCTCGCAAAAAGCAAAAAAAAAAAATAGTGAAGTGCAACCGAAGGTAAGAAATACTAATTGGACGAAAGATGAAGACGAAGCACTATGCAAGGCGTGGCTAAGGGTCTCCGAAGATGCTGCAACGGGTATCGACCAACCGAGAGCAAGGTTGTGGGATCGAATTTGGGAGGAGTTTAACCAAATAATTGGTTATGAGACATCGGATTCTCCTTTTGGGATCACCCACTCCACCAAGAGCCACCTTGCTGCCAGCCACCTGCTGCACGCACCAGGAATTTTCTTGCTCCATCGAGAGTTACAATGGATTTTTCCTGCTCCTTCGAGAGTCTCCGTGCAAGCCCACAACCACCAATGCTTCGAGGAGAGTCCGCTCATAGATCGTCAGTCATCGGCTCTGATACCACTTGTTAGGAGTCTGATCCGCCTGAGGTTCTTCCCGTGTGCGTAGGCCCAATCCGTTGGGGAGTATCCACGAAGTCCACCACATTCGTTGGGCCCAATATACATTAAATGACTCGTATCCACTTAAAAGGCTAAGCCTTGTAAGTGGTGAATCATCCAATTGTATATTAAGGTCCAACTCTTTTTCTATTTATCCGATGTGGGACTCATCCTTCACACATGTTCCTAACAGTATTCCTCCTATTCATCTCTAAAACCTAGCATAAAAGATTTTGACCAAAATGAATAACAACAGTTTAATAGTTCAACAGTAAAACATTATGGAATGCTTGTGTCAATGCAAACGGGTGTATCAAACGTATAGATCTATATCTCGTATTATCTTTTAGTGTTAGAGTTCTTCTTCAAATATTAACTAGGAGTGGGACTGCTTCCGACTACTGAGCCTACGGTATAGTCACTCCACTCTATGGCACTGCTTCCGACCACTGGGCCTACAATCCATCACTTGAAAGTATTGGTCCGTTTACGTCTCCTTTCAACTGACGGTCGTCAAACTTTTTGATCGCGCCCACACGAACATGGTCCCAACTGTCTTGTCATCATGGCGCACACTAACATGATACAATGTCTGTTCACCATGCTGTTGTGCGCGCTTAGTCTTAACAACCAAGTTCTCTCTGCAAATATGAAGCGGCGCTCAAGCTGCACTACCATATCCAATTCAATTCCCTACTATTCAATCAATCCATTTAAGTACATAAGTTCGAAGTCTTGTTCCACGTGATTTCTCTGTAAAACATTATAATTTTGGAAACAGTTAATCCACTTAACGTTTTACCAAAAATAAAACGGGCATTATAATGTTGTAAAAATTTATAAGTTCAAATACCAATTTGGTCATTACTACGTAACTTTGAAAATAAGTTTTTAATATCTACCAACTAATTTTCCCGAAAGCCGATCAACTTAGTAATGACTAGAAAATTATACGTAATAAACCGAGCATTATAATGACTATGTGAAAATACTATATTAGGAAATAGGATTCAAGTAATCTACCTTAATTCCGTTGTTAATCGGAAGATGTTAAAGCTAGGCTGGGATTCCTTGGGTAGCATAACAGCTATTCCCACTGTAAGTAAAAGAAAGACTTCTTTTCCCTAAAAACACCAAGTTACTAACCTTTCCTTCTACTTTTTGGATCTAGAGGTGGTTTTGGTGGTGGAGGGTGGTGAATCTCTTTGAATATGGAAAGAACACTTTGAGTTTCAAGTTGAAACTTAAGAGAATTCTTAGCAACTAGAAGCTTTTTTTTCTCTCTAAACCTCTCCGAAGCACAACTTCAAGAAACTACAAAGGCTTGAAGGTGTGAGAAATGAGAGAAATGAGGGGTGCTATTTATAGGCCACAAGGTCCCTCTCTCCCCCCTCCAACTGATTCTCTCTCCATCTCTCTCTCTCTCTCTCTAAATCTCTCCCAATCTTCCTCATAAATGCCTAGATCGATTTAGGGGATTTTGGTAAGTACAAGAATCCATAGGCTAATCATAACAAATCTATAGGTTTTAGGTGCTAGAAATCCTATGGTTTAATTTAATGAAGTAAATCCTATAAATCTAGGGTAATAGCTAGGGTTAGGCTCTACTAGATTTTATGGGGTTTTTGTGTACAAAACTCATGCACATGCATGCAATTGTAGTATACTTGGCTTGGTGAACAAGTAGCCAAGGAAATTGGCTAGCAACTTCCTCTCTGTTTCTCTCCCAACCGGTCTCTCTCTCTCTCTCTCTCTCTCTCTCCAATACATGTGGTACATGGCTACTATATTTGGTGTACTAAGGCATCCACAGTGGGCTCTCAAAATGCCTCCTAAGCTTGGCTCCTAACATTTACCTAGCCATGTCCTCAAGTATTGCCTTCAATGGGCTCCCAAACAAGCTCCTAAGGGTGGCTCCTAAAATTGGCTCCTAGCACAATAGTTAAATTTAGGTAGCCTTCTTGCTAACTCTAAGTGGGGCCAAAGTCTTTAATTCTTTTTTTAATATAAAAGCTTTGAAAAAGTTGCCGTTGGAAATCTCTCAAAATCATGCAATTGAAGGTAAGTGCCTTTGGAAAAAAATTTCGAAGATATATTAAGGATTTTGTTTTAAAAAAAGTGCCGTTGAATTCCATAGCCCTTTTCCATAAATATAGTTGTCTTTCATACAATTTTGAATCAAAGGTTTCAACTTCACCCTTCTTTGCAAATGGAACCTACACCTTCGATTTCAAATAATCAATCTAACCCCCAGTTCAACTCTTTCGATGCAGAATTTTTTGCGCAATATGTCATGAACCCACAATTCCCCTTCACTCCGCTCAACCAATTCGGTTCAGAGTCGTCTCAAATTTCAACTCATCAATCTTCTCAAAAGACCGATTCACAAGCTCGCAAAAAGCAAAAAAAAAAATAGTGAAGTGCAACCGAAGGTAAGAAATACTAATTGGACGAAAGATGAAGACGAAGCACTATGCAAGGCGTGGCTAAGGGTCTCCGAAGATGCTGCAACGGGTATCGACCAACCGAGAGCAAGGTTGTGGGATCGAATTTGGGAGGAGTTTAACCAAATAATTGGTTATGAGACATCGGATTCTCCTTTTGGGAGGATGCAAAAAATAAGGGATTTTCAATATTGTAGCCGTTGGGCTTATCAATGTATGGGTCCCATATTTTTAATTTTTTTTATTACAAAATAGACAAGGATATTGCTAGCCCATTGAGTGCACACATCCTCTCCAAATTTAACAAGCTCTAGGAGTGAAAAAAGTGGACCCCAATTTTGCTTATGTGTACACCTTAGGATACAAGTTAGGAGCAATTTTTTGCTAGCCCACTGTGGAGGGAGAGAAATATAGGATTTAAGTGTACTGAGGTGGATGATATGGTGTAGGGTTTAATGAGAAAGATCTAGCAGTACCAATATATGCATTGTAATATAGATATACTAGCGTGCGCGCGCATGCACACACACATACTAGTGCATATATTATTATTTACCCAAAATAATTATTAACAAAGAAAGACAATTAAAATAAAAAGAAATTGAATTAAATAAACTATTTTTTATAGAAAAAAATAGGGTCGTTAACTATTGAAGGTAGAGAGATTCTAAAGATATGGCCTCAAAACCTTTTGTTCGTACCGAGATTTCAAACCCTGCCGAACAAAACCAGTTTTTCCCTAAGGCCCTGTGATTATAGAAAGGCCCTAGGTGTGAACCAGTAAAGCGAGAAGGGCCTGATCAGGCCCTCTTAGAAGAAAAAGTGTTAAATTCTACACCAGCCCCAATTTCAGGAGGTTCTAACTCAGGGTCGAGCAAGGCCCTTCAAAACACTTGCAGGGTGTTTCTGTCCATGGCCAGACCCTCAGGGGCCATCACCATATCCTGTCGGGAATCCCTCTTCGCCCAGGGCCGAACGAGGTTAAAGAAGTCAACGACGATGTCCAGAGACTTGTTCTTAAAGGCCCTAACTATGAATTCAGAAGGGGGTTAAACCTTTACAAGGGCAAGGATACTTCTCTATTTTGGTAGATTTGCCCCATCATATTCAAGATCAACACAACATTCTGCCACATGAGGAGGAAATTGTGGACTTCATCATAAGGGATGATGAAGATTAAAAGTTCACTCCATCTTTTCCATTTTTGGAAGAAAAATTATGGAAAAATTAGTGAAAAATGCAACTTTTTTTTTCCCTTTTGAAGCCAGGACACGCGACATTTGTTTTTTGAACTGGGGACACGCGACATTTGCAACTAGTTATAAGGACATGGTCAACTTTAAATGAGGAAAACACCCTCCAGTCAAGGACACGCGACATTTGAAAATTCCCACTAAACCCACTGAACCCATAGATCTATGGTCTACCCGTGTGTCTAGCCTATTGTCTACAATCGAAAGATGAAAACCTACTAAAGCCTAATTCTTTGCTGCTGGCTCTTGTCCTTTTTACAGTACTATTACTGTATTTTCCAACCCATTCCGAATTCTTTGCTCATTTTTATTTCTGTTGTGTCTTCTTTTACGGAAAATGCTAATATGCGCTCACTTCGTACCCGTTAAGGTTTAAAATGTGTGTTGAAATATATAAAAATACATATATAAATGGGTATAAATATATTAAAAATTACAAAAAAATGCATTCGAATGCATGCTTTTTCAGCTTAACGAGATTCGTGTTGATGAATTCAAGGATTCATATGTTTCGATGCAGAAGTAGGGAATTGGAATTTAAGATATTAAGTTCAATTATCGTGATCCTAAATCCTACTGTTGCTATGGACTTCGTCATTGTACTTAGTATTTTTAAAAATTAGTGACATCTCACTAATTTTTTTTGTCGCCGGAAGTGGTCGGCCAGAGACGGGGTAGTGGTCGGCTGGAGGTGGGGTGGAGTTTTTTTTGAATTTTATGTTTGAAATAAGAATTTTAAAAAATTTGTAACATCTCACTAATTTTTTTGGTCGGCGGAAGGGGCCAAAGGTGGGGTGGTGATCGGCTGAAGGTGGGGTGGTGATATTTTTGAATTTATGTTCGAAATTAGATTTTTAAAAAATTAGTGACATCTCACTAATTTTTATGGTCGCCGGAAGTGGTTGACTAGAGGTGGGGTGGTGGTTGGCTGGATGTGACGTGATGATTTTTTTGAATTTTATATTTGAAATTAGAATTTTTAAAAATTAGTGACATCTCACTAATTTTTTTAGTCGCCGGAAGTGGTCGGCCAAAGGTGGGGTGGTGGTCAGTCGGAGATGGGGTTGTGATTTTTTAGAATTTTATGTTCGAAGTTAAAATTTTTAAAAATTAGTGACATCTCACTCATTTTTTTGGTCGCTGGAAGTGGTCGCCAGAGGTGGGGTGGTTGTTGGCCGGAGGTGGGGTGGAGATTTTTTTGAATTTTATGTTCGAAATAAGAATTTTTAAAAATTAGTAACATCTCACTAATTTTTTTGGTCGGCGGAAGGGGCCAAAGGTGGGGTGGTGATCGGCCGGAGGTGGGGTGGTGATATTTTTGAATTTTATCTTCGAAATTAGATTTTTTAAAAATTAGTGACATCTCACTAATTTTTATGGTCGCCGGAAGTGGTTGACTAGAGGTGGGGTGATGGTTAGCCGGATGTGACGTGATGATTTTTTTGAATTTTATGTTTGAAATTAGAATTTTTAAAAATTAGTGACATCTCACTAATTTTTTTAGTCGTCGGAAGTGGTCGGCCAAAGGTGGGGTTGTGGTCAGCCGGAGATGGGGTTGTAATTTTTTGAATTTTATGTTCGAAATTAGAATTTTTAAAAATTAGTTACATCTTACTATTTTTTTTGGTCACCGGAAGTGGTCGACCAGAGGTGTGGTGGTAGTCGGCCGGAGGTGGGGTTGCGATTTTTTTGAATTTTATGTTCGAAATTAGAATTTTTAAAAATTAGTTACATCTTACTATTTTTTTTGGTCACCGGAAGTGGTCGGCCAGAGGTGTGGTGGTAGTCTGCCATAGGTGGGGTTGTGATTTTTTTGAATTTTATGCTCGAAATTAGAATTTCAAAAAATTAGTAACATCTCACTAATTTTTTTGGTCGCCGGAAGTGGTCGCCAGAGGTGGGGAGGTGGTCGGCCGGAGGTGGGGTGGAGATTTTTTTGAATTTTATGCTCGAAATAAGAATTTTAAAAAATTAGTAACATCTCACTAATTTTTTTGGTCGCCGGAAGTGGTCGCCAGAGGTGGGGTGGTGGTCGGCCGGAGATGAGGTGGAGATTTTTTTGAATTTTATGCTCGAAATAAGAATTTTAAAAAATTAGTAACACCTCACTAATTTTTTTGGTCGCCGGAAGTGGTCGCCAAAGGTGGGGTGGTGGTCGGCCGGAGGTGAGGTGGAGATTTTTTTGAATTTTATGCTCGAAATAAGAATTTTAAAAAATTAGTAACACCTCACTAATTTTTTTGGTCGCCCGGAAGTGGTCGCCAGAGGTGCGGTGGTGATCGGCCGGAGGTGAGGTGGAGATTTTTTTGAATTTTATGCTCAAAATAAGAATTTAAAAAAATTAGTAACATCTCACTAATTTTTTTGGTCGCCGGAAGGGGCCAGAGGTGGGGTGGTGATCGGCCGGAGGGGGGGTGGTTATTTTTTTGAATTTTTTGTTTGAAATTAGAATTTTTAAAAATTAAAAACATCTCACTAAGTTTTTTGGTCGCCGGGAAGTGGTCGACTAGAGGTGGGGTGGTGGTTGGCCGGAGGTGAGGTGATGATTTTTTTTTGAATTTTTTGTTCGAAACTAGAATTTTTTAAAATTAGTAACATCTCATTAATTTTTTTGTTCGCCGGAAGTGGTCGGCCAGAGGTGGGGTGGTGGTCGACCGGAGGTGGGGTGGAGATTTTTTTGAATTTTATGTTCGAATTTAGAATTTTTAAAAATTAGTAACATTTAACTATTTTTTTTTTGTCTTTATGTTCAATTACAAAAGTTCCTTGTCCTTCCTTTTAAAAATGTCAAATATTTTTTGTTTTTATGTTCAATTGCAAAAGTTCATTGTCCTTCCCTTAAAATATGTCAAATGTTTTGGATTTTTGGCTAAGTGGCCCAAAAATTATTTGGTATCTGTCAAGTCGTCGAAAAATATTGCCTGTAAAAGCCAACCTTGGGCCTTACTACCCAAAGCCTACACTGACATTGGACTTGTGGGTCACATTTGAAGTGGATCTCAGTTCTTTGGCTTAGAAAAGTCCCTATGTGATTTCAAGAAGATTTAAATAAAAAAAAGTACTTTAAAGGCTGAATATGCATCATTCCAAGAATGTTCGGCCCAGATTTGAATTATTACGGCATTTCACCATGTTATTAGGACTTACAAAGAGGCCTTTTGCTATTTTTACCACGTCTAGTCCAAGTAAAAATTATGGGTACACTTTATCTCTCTTATCCTCTCTCTCTCTCTCTCTTGTAACACATAGGAGTGTCCTCTCTCTCTCTCTCTCTTGTAACACATAGGAGTGTATCTGTTAGGCTTCAAATGCCTGAAGGTATTTTGAAACTTTTTAGATCATATCTTGTCCTATATGATTGAAGGCAGATCAAAAGGGCATAAATCAAACTCCACTCTTTTAATGATCAGGATAGAGTTTGAGTCTGGGACAACGTTCATACCCATCTTTTGCATTTTTTGAAAAAACCAAAAAAGTAAATGCCACATGACAAGTGGGACCATCTCATGGTCAAGAAAAGGTCAAAATCTAGTGGGCCCGCATTGTTGGTCAATGATAAAGTTATAGTTGATCAAGCCAAAGAGCAAAAAGATCAATGGTAGATAAACCAATTGCAACATGACAAGAGAACACTACATCTACCCTACGCTATCAGTCTTTTTTTTTATCGGCTCCTACGCTATCATTCAACAACAAAAATACTATATTTCATCATAGTTGAGATTTTTCAAGGTTTGGTTGCATTCCCTCACAGATCCTCAGGGTATATCCAGGGAACATTCTTTATATTTCCTTGGATTTTATGCATTACAAGGATAAGTACACAAGGATTTGGTCATGAATGCCATGTGGTCCTTAATTAAGCCTAAGTTGCAAGCTTTTATCCTTTTATTTTTTCGTTCTCTACACCATTGTCACTTTATTTTCGATAATGCAAGTGATGTTTGGTTCGTTTCTTGTTTTTGTAAGATCATTCATTGAATTTTAAGTACTTCACGAGTTAGGCAACCTCGTATCACTTTTGTAGACCTTCCCAAGGGGTTGTACTGCAATCGTTTGTTCTGAATTCCGAATCAGACTCTGCAGCCTTATTCACGGTTAGACACATTAAGGGGGTGATCATTGTTCCCAGTGCGTTTTCCAGGGAAACGATGTTGGCACGGTCCGTCCCTACAAGGGTAGGTTGTAGCCTATGTCAACTTTAAAAAAAAAAAAAAAAAAATACATGTAAAATTTAGCCCAAATAATTTTAACCCAACCCATTCCACCCACCAACCCATTTTAGGCCAGGGCAAATTACATTCCGGGCTCCGCCCTTGCGTCCCTACGCATTTTCTTTGGAAAGAGTACCGTGCGCCTCTTTTCAAGGGGACGTACTATAGTGTTCTCCATCACAAAATACTCCTTTATATTAGGAGCAACAATAACACATGCATGCAGCACATCCAAATTTACACTTGTAAACGTTCTCAACCCAGTTACCAATCTTCTCATTAATTATTAACTCATTCTCGGACAACCAAATGCTCCATGATACCGCAAAAATAAAGAAGCTTCTAAACCAAAATTTTCAACCCTTTTGAAGCTAAAACCAGATCACTATATCCAATTCAATCTCCACCATGGAACACACATAGTCCTTTTTTTTAACGGCAAAGAAATTTTATTAATGGGATCCAAGAGAATGGCATCACAGCGCAAGAAGGCATCCAACTAGGTTGGCACCCCTCCAAGGGACAATCATATGCCTTCCCGAACCCAAAGGGAGATAACAAGGTTAACAAGAGGTCAACCAAAACAGCCACAACCTAAAAATGATGCAACATGCAACTTTAAAACAAAATTAAGGACTAGCAACAACTCCAACCAGGTGAACACCAATTGCAACATCTTGTCATCACCATCAGCAGCAAGACAATATCAACATCAATGGATAGCATCTGCTGCTATCAAACCCAGCAAAGCGTACCAGAGCAATTACTAAAACAGAAAGTGCAGCTATCAACTAACGAAAGCCCAGTCTATATCGGCCTCCAACAAACTTCCAATTGTGAAATCTAAAATCAGTAATACAACCAGGAATAGAAGAGAATCACCAGTCACAAGAAATCAGAAATCGATACACATCACTCCAAACCATACCCAGAGCAAAATCACCACCCAGACAAGAGAATCACCAGGCACAAGGAACCTCAAGATAAAGCCCACCAAACAATGACATTCCTTTTTCATACTCCTCACACAAACATACACACCTACACACACATACCATATTATTCTTACACTTCACCCCCAGTCCCCATCCCCATACACACCCCAAAAAATGACACTCCCATTCTATACACCCCCACACTCACCCACATACACCCACAGACCCAAAGCTGACCACCATTTAGATAGCATCTTTGATACTCTTCAACCTGTAAATGAAATCATTTACAGAGTAGTCCGCAAATTTCCATTTGGTTTTCACCCACAATGCAATTCTGATCTTGATTATTTCCACCAATTTTTCCTAGTTAACCTCCATGTTTTGAAATATGAATTCATTCCTCAATTTACACAATGACCAAAGGACCGCAAATGGGATACAGTTCGATATCACTCTGACCTTCGGTTTGGATTTGATACTTAACCACCAACAAAATAGATCTGAGATAGAGGGAGGGGCCACCCATCGGATACCCACCAATCTAGGATTTCACACCAAACCCACCAAGTTGGTAAGCAATGTAATAACGAGTGATCTAAAGATTCTATAACCTCACCACAGAATTTACAGAAGGCTTGATCTGGTTGAATCACCCCAAGTTTAAGGAGAAAATCACCAGTTTTGAGTTTGCCTAATTTTACCAACCAACCAAAGCATTGAACCCTATTTGGTGCAACACTATGCCAAATCCAATGAAATGTTTTCCTTTTAGCAAATTCAGAGTGTGAGACGGATTGAGAGACAGTTTATACATGGATGATACAGAGTAAGATTTTGAATTGCAAGCTTTCCAAACAAGGTGATCATTACCTGAATGAAGATTGATGTGCAGCCCATCCAGCATATTAAACATCCCATCGAGCTCATCTGCTTCCCAAAGAAAAAGGCTTCTCCTGAATTGAAAATCCCAATTGAATAATTCCTCTTTTCTTTGTATGACCTCAGAGAGAGATTCCTCTTTATTTGAAACAATACTGAAAATTCTTGGATAGAGATTGCACAAGCTCTGTCCATTCACCTAATTATCTTTCCAAAAAAATATAGAATTACCATCACCCACGGTCAGACATAGATTTTCCATGAATTTTGAGAAGACCACTGGCTTTCTTGTTTGAATTTGGAGAATGTCATTCCAAAATGCTGAAACTTTCCTTGTTATGTCCATGTTTGGAAGCCAAAGGGATGGGTTCATGCCATATTTAGCACAAATTACTCTTCTCCAAAGGGAACCTTTTTCAGTACCAAACCTCCACCACCACTTCAACAACAAAGCTTCATTCATTTCTTTTATACCTCTAACACCAAGGCCACCACAGTACTTATCCTGTTTAATTTTATCCCAGCAAACCAAATGGATTTTCCTTTTCAGATCAGGTCCACCCCACAAAAATCTAGCTTATATACCTTCAATCACCTTGGCCACACCTACTGGAATCTTAAAAAGAGACGAGTAGTATATGGGGAGGCTGTTGAGAACTGATTTTAGGAAAGTTAGCCTTCCCCCAAAGGATAGTACTCTTCTTTTCCAAGATGGTAATCTTGCCTGGATCTTGTCAGTGACTGGTTTCCAAGTTGTTTTTAATCTAGGGCTCACTCCCAGAGGTAAACCAAGATATTTAATTGGGAATGATTGGGATTTACAGCCAAGAGCCTTTGCAAAGCTGCTAAGAGATTCATCATCAATACCAACCCCACAAATCACACTCTTATGGTAATTGATCCTCAATCAATCCGGAGATCAGTTCAAATCCTGAGAGTAGGCTACTGATGATGTTCATTCCATCCAGGTTTGGAACACACGTAGTCCTTGTTTTCCAAGAAAAATTACACCTTGGGCCCGTGGTCTGTGGCTTGGATTGTGGGTTGGGCCTTCCCTTATCATTTACAGCCCAGACGCTTGCGGGTTTTGGCCGGGCATGAGTCTAATCTGACCCTTTGGGTCTTAGCTTGTGCGTTTTGGGCATGAGTCTCGGAGACTCTAGAGTTCCCAGCAACAATTGTGCGGCTGGGTTGATGCCCAGATTTATGTCCCACGTTTTTTCCATCAGATGCAGTAGTGAGGATTTTTGGCCGATATATACCAAAATCTGAAACAATTCACCAAAATATACCATTTTTCAAACTATTTTTAAAAATATGCAATGCCGCATGTTGGACATGCGGCATTCTACGTGGCACGCGAACCCCGTATCCCACGTGGCCGAGCCCTCCACCAAAGCAAATGAGAGAAGCGTACGTCATTTCTCTATTCTCCCATCAGAGCTCTGCGATTTTGGCGATTCGCACCACGCCGTCGACCACGATCCCAGCCGCCGACGCTCGCCGCTCTACCCCGTCGCAGACTACCACCACGGTATATATATCTCTCTCTCTCTCTCTCTCTCTCTCTCTCTCCGTCGCAGATATTGCTACGCTGATCTACACATAGGGAAAATCCTCCGGAGATCCAAGTAAGCAGAATAAGCAAACAATGGGATAACAAAATACAAGAAAAAAAAAGGGGGCAAAAGATGGTATTTAATGGCCTTCATTTGTTGTGACCATACAATATCTCTCTCTTTGATAAGTTTTTAGTTTGTAATATGTTATCTGTAAGTGATTGAAAACTTTTTCTTGTTTCAGATAAAAGACGTAGATTCCATTACCCTGGAAGATGCTATAGAGTCGTTGAAATATCCCGTTGTGTTGGTATGTCTTCTTCCAAATTTATTTTCTTTTGTTTCAGTTGTAATCATGGAAATCATTTTTTGGGGGCCTTCATTTTAGGGAAACCATCCCGACGATGGCCAACCAGTTGTTTTGAAGCTTGCAAAATTTGGGTTTTTTATTGGACATCAGCAAACAAGCGTGCGTATACCTAAGGTCTGTCTTTCTTCATTGAACATGCATCTGTAAAACCGTTGTGATACCTTCGATTAATTATGCATTACTTTTAGCTTCAATCTCCTATTATAGTACTTCATTGTACATATAACAAGTATTCACAGCCAGTGTTGAGGTTTTTTGGCCGATATATACCAAAATCTGAAACAATTCACCAAAATATACCATTTATCAAACTATTTTTAAAAATATGTCATGCCGCATGTGTGACATGCGGCATTCTACGTGGCACTCGAAACCGGTATCCAACGTGGCCGAGCCGTCCACCTGAGCAAATGCCGCAGATTCGATATGCGGTATTTGACTGTTTTTGAATTGAGCTTTGTTGATCCGAATTAATTGAATTACTTATTGCAGCATAGTAGTAATATTTAACTTGCAGTGTCACAATTTGCTTCCAACATCTAGCGAGACAGGATCCTATTTAAGTTGGTCATGGGGTCGTTCCTCCCCTTGTTTCTCTATTTGATCTATTTGAAAAAATGTGTGTATAGTATAGCTATGTGTTATACTGGGCTTGGAGCATGACCACTATTGCTCGTATTGCTCATGAACTGTTTGACAAAATTCCTCAATGAGAATAAAGTGTGATAAAATGGGGCTTAAGTTCACAATATAGAAAAGAGTTTAGCAGAGTATCATGAACAAATATTGGAATGAGAAGATTCGTGAAATGGTGAACAAAAATTTGGAGCATTACACGCCATGTATGTGTCCCCGTGTGTCCTCGTGTCCAATACACAGACACGGCAACCTCTACAAGTGTCGGTAATTGATAGATGAGAGCTTATTGCTAGAAATTTGGTGAAAGATGGGCGGAATCCCAAGTAAACATGCCTAAGTGATACAGTTAGCAATATCCAATGTACTAGGAATGTAGGAGAAAAACTTTTGTATTTTAAAGATGTAAGGTTTACCTATTATAGCTTTTCCCCACTTGATATTTGGATTATATAATATTTATATTCGTTTCTTATTTGTTTGCCTGATTTTTACATCTAGGTGATTGAAGCTCATTTGCCACTGCCTAGCTGTTAAAGGAGCACCACCTGCTATTAAGCTACATATTTGTGCAAGTTTCAGGTGCTGGGTATTTTCAGTTCTTCCACTTATGTATTGAAGTTATACTACTAATTTGGTATTTATAGTTGCCACATAACATTGGCTTTCCTGTTTGGCTTTTTAGAAGTTTATGGAATTAAAATGTATCACATCATTTTTTGCTTCATGCTTATTTGAGTTATTTTTTTCAGTCCAACGTATTTGTTTGTCTTTGTGAATATCCAGTTGGTTTGAGATTGCAAGTACTCCCTTTTCTACTCGCAAGCCACCACATGAGCTAGCCACCACTTGCGAGATAATTCAAAAATGTAAAAATTTGTAAAGGGCAATTGGGATACTTTTATATATTTTCCTAATTACTGTGTAAATGATGCTATAACTCTATTGTATATTAAAATCTTGAAAGAAATTACAAATGTCAAGTTTCCCAAAATATCCTAACAAGGACACTGAATTAAGTTGGAGACTTGAACATATATGTGTAGTTTTTGCGTTGTATACTTGTTAAATTTAGAATAAGCTTGGTGAATGTTAGGTTCATATTAATTAATATGATACAACATTTACTGCAGGTTATATATATGATGGAGGTCCAAGATTTACGCCAGGGGCCCATTGATGACACAGTTCTTGTGCTACAGCAAGGCCATCGCTCCCGTGCGATTTGGCAAGGCAATGTAAGTGTCAGTTCCCCTTTTTAGAGTAAATAATGTTTTGTCGTCTAAAAGTTTTAATAAGAATTCATAATTTCAGGGGAGGGGTCCACGCGAGTCTGCTACGATCACCATTCGGCGTTGCGAAAGAGAGTTTCGTGCATTGGCTCCCCCGTCGGCTCCTATTGTAGAGTTGGTTAGACAGGCAGGATTTTTTGGCCTTCTTAACATGCAGTACATGCAATTAGATCTTGCATTGTTGACGGCACTAGTGGAGCGTTGGCGAATATTGTTAGAAGGATGGGGTGGAAGACTCCAATGAACAAGCCTACCATTGAATCTGCTGTTCAAACCAACACGCTCTGCCTCTTCTTGTAATCTACGTCTACGAAATCGAATCGATTCATTTGCATTCTCGTTGACACGAGAACTCTCTCCTTCTTCTAACTTTCTTCCAAATGGAAAGTTTGGATCCATTTGGTATAAAAATCTGTGAAATACGTCGCACACATATATATAGGGTCAACATTGTACGGCACGATACAGTACAATGCCGCATATGCCACATGCGGCATTGTCTAGAATGCCGCATTTCCAACATGCGGTATTGTCCCGAATGCCGCTTTTCCAACATGCGGCATTTGCTTAGGTGGAGGGCTCGGCCACGTGGGATACGGGGTTCGCGTGCCACGTAGAATGCAGCATGTCCAACATGCGGCATTGCATATTTTTAAAAATAGTTTGAAAAATGGTATATTTTGGTGAATTGTTTCAGATTTTGGTATATATCGGCCATTAACTCGCAGTAGTGATGGCTTCAGTTTTGGGCAGAATTGAATTGCTGCCAGTTGGAAGGTCCCTTATTGAGTGGCTATAAAATTGGCGCTTCCTTCTCTCATTCCACGCACTGAAAATACTCAATACTCAAAGTACAGAGATTTTATTGTCTTTCTGTTCTAATCCTTTCATTCCTGTGGGAGAGAGTACGAATAGCATTGATTAGACAAAATAGTTCAGGGGTGTACTGCAACTGTTTTTTTTTTTTCGGCAATAAAAATTTATTAAAACTCGACAATGGATACATCCAGATAGAAGCCAAATACAAAGCACAAAGCAAAGTTATTAAAACTTGACGGGGGTGTATTGCAACTATTGCAACCGTTGTATCCTCAGAAGCCGACGAAATCATCTAACATCGCATCAAATTTACTTTAAGAAAATCACACAGTTCTCGGTTTGCTCTATTAAGGTTTTAGTTTTACACAATCAAGTTTCTTTTTTTTTTTTTTTGAAAAGCTTTTTTTTTATTAATCTATAATTTGTATTTTTGCATGTGTTTAATTTCCAGAACTCGATAAGCGCAGCCTCAACAAATTTTGAGCAAAAAATACTAGTGGAACGTGCATATTTTTCACTCTATACCCATGTCTTTTTTTTTTTTGCTCAGTTAAAGGCCCTGGGGTAGCCTCCCCGCCCTGGGCGTCCATGGGAGCACTTAAGCGCAGAGGAATGTTCGGATACTATTAAAACTCCAACAATACCATCTATTTTACCTATCCACTATTAAAATATTATTTTTTTAATAAGTAAGTCCCTCCCTTTTCCAATTTCTATGGTTCTTTTGTTTATTACTCTCTTCACCGCCCTTCTCTTTTTCGGCTTTCCCAAACCCCTTTTCGTTCCAGAACGGCGATACATACACTCCCTGGGAGCCACTCCCAGCCACACCCTCTCTCACATGAGGTGTGGTCCCCACATCCGGGCCCCACACCTCATGTGAGAGAGGGTGTGGCTGAGAGTGGCTCTCAGGGAGTGTATGTATCATTTTTCTTCGTTCCATGCAGAGGCGGATTCACCAGTATTATAGGGGTTCAAGCGAAAGCCCCTAGCTTAAAAAAAAGCACTAAAATTTTATATTCTCCACATAATTGTATTCTTCTTTAATATTGTTTGCACTCTATCATTCATAGAAGTCTACATTAAATGAAGATCCATTTTAGTTTGAAGGTAAATCTTGGGTGGTGGATCACGATTTGCTTGCATGGTTCAACCCGTCTTCTCCCAAACACCTTGTGACTACAAAACAAAGCAACCAATTAGTGCCACTCTGGCTAAAGACGTCGGAGGGCACTCTGAAGCTCAAGTTAGTACAAGGAGGAGAAGAGAGTATGAAACAGTATTCAGATATGGAACGGCATACCTCCCTTAGGGTTTATATATCCTAGGGTTTTTACAGGTAGTACTCTTGTATTTGTCCTCCAAGTCACACGAGCCGAGCATGCGCCCATGCGTGGCATCACCCAAAACCATTTCAGTTAGTGATTTCATGGATGACGCTCGTCTGGCATGTGGCCGAATCTACATGCCCATATTAATGTGTCACCCATGATCCCTTCAACAGCCTCCCGAGTCAACTCATTGGTTGGGTCCCTTCGACCCAAGATGAAACCGTTGAGTCCGAATGGGTTTCCCAAGTTGCTGGGCCCTACGGAACGGGTGGACTATCAGTCCAGCCGCATACATTCGGCCCAACAAGCTTTTTGTGAGCTCTAGGCTGTCCCACGCTAGCAGGCCCATACGAAGTCGGGTTCGGCCCACTACAATAATAGATCATATAGCTGATCAATAAAACAAAATAAACTATGCCTGATATATAAGTTTTCATCTCAAATAAATACATACATATATATATATATATATATATAGTACCGGATTTTCTAGTCCACATCTCCCGTTAATAAGGAAAAAATGATTTTTTTTGTGTTGCAAATTATTTTTGGAAAATCTGAGCCGTCCAATGTGTTCAGAAGGTGTTTTCAAAGGGTCCTCGCGGGAAATCTTCAAAAACAAATACCGGGAAGGGCTTGATCCAAGCAGTTTTCGCAAAAACTGTATATATATATTTTTTGCAAAAACTGTTTGGATCAAGCCCTTCCCGGTATTTGTTTTTGAAGATTTTCCGCGTGGACCATTGAAAACACCTTCTGAACACATTGGACGGATCGGATCGTCAAAAAAAAATTTGGATCACCGAGGTCCGGAGTCCGGACTAGAAGTGCCCTGTATATATATATATATATATAGTGTTTTGTATACAAAAAATCTTAATACATTTTTGGCACCACTGGACTAAAGTTCTATATCTTCCCCTAATTGTGTAAATCTCCTTGAGAATTCCCCCAATCGCAATGTTGAGCAAGCTCAGTCCACAATCGCCATAATTATTAAATGAGCAAAATTTCTTGTTTCGAAATCTGCAAACTTGTTATTGTAATTTTTTTTTATTAGCAAAGAAAGTAACATTTTCATTCATAACAATAAAACATTATAAAAGATAACTTGGTATTGGAATTGTCCTCTTCTCCTTTGAAATCAATCCACTTCTTATAGTAAGAATAATATCATGTTGATTTTGAATGTCTGAAGAAGAGATCGAACTCATAGGAATCCCCGAAATCATATGTGAAGGAACATTATTGGCCTTCAATTTACCCTTCACACTTTGTAAGCTATCACCCTTCAACTGATTGCTTTTAGTGCCACATTGGATTTGATCCTTTTCTTTCTTCTTAACCCTAGAATTTCCATCCGAACAATCCTTATCTGGGTGTGCCACATTGTAGATTTGTAGGTGACTTAGAAATTTTACCATTTGAATTTGAACTCTGCACATACGTGCACAGTGTACGTAACACAATTTCTGACCATTTAATGGATTTTTTTAAAGCAAGGAAGTAAAGTGCAAAACGGTCAAAATCACAGAGGGCAATTTGCGTATTTGTAAATGATAAGTGGGTAAAAATAGGACATAGACCAAACCAAAAGGGGATAACTATATTTTTAACTAATTTTTTATAGGTACAATTTGGTAAGGTAGAAAACAGTTGTCATCATTAATTTCAAACAAACATTAATTAAGTATTCACTCATAAATTTGGATACGTCGTTATTGCATTTCCATATTTTTTCTGTTTGGATAGCAAATGTTGAATTTATTCTGCTAGAGTTCAATTTTCAAAATTGAAGGATAGATGCATCATATGAGAATCAATCATAGAGGAGCTTTTTAATTCTCATTTTGCATTTCAAACATCTTTAAACCGAAAAGTTGCCCCTTTCATTTGATTCACATGCCTTGTAATAACTGCAATTTCTACAGAAAATAAAATAATAGACTAGTAATAGTATTACTAGGAAAGTGCGACATTGACTAAAACCGCACGGTAATCTATTGTTCAGTGTATACCCAATCACTTTCACAACTACATAATCTACTCTGACAATAATTCAAAATTTATGACTCACAATCTAAATATATAATTTCAAAAAAAAAAAGTAGCTCCCAAACACCCTCTTTAGTCCACCACTGATGTTGGAACCCATATCCTCTTACAGGAGTCACATACTCTCGCCAACCGCAACAAGTTAATGGTTTGAGGTGGGCCAGGTTTGCCAAATATTCGTCTTTGATTGGCACAAATTTTTTTATTAACTCGGTAAACACATAGTGTTGGGATCCACCCTGTGTGGGCCGGATAGGCTTAGGCCCAATGTTGTCTAGAGTTTCTTTAGAATAACCCTACGATTATAAATACTCTTGTACTATCTCTTATTATTGTGTGTGGTAGATAATGTGAAATGGTGAGACAAAATTGAGAGTGATAGGAGGAGTTGGTTGTGGCTTCCATTGGAGTGGGAGCTGGATGTAGCTCCCCGGAGAGGTTTTTTTCATCATGTGTATTGTGTAACTATATTCAAAGCAGTTTCCTCAGATTTCTTGTGCGTGTGTGGCCCGAAAGTACACCAAATTGGTATTAGAGCTCGAGTGGAGCAAGAGGTCGCCGAATTTGCGCTTGGAACACACTGCAATTCAAGAACGAAAAAAAGCCCAACGAAGTTATAAGGAAGTTTTGTTCACGGGGTTTTGTTCGTCTCATCAAGACGAGTCCATGATGTGCTCATGGTCAAATTTCTTCACCGGTAGTAGGGCGTATTTAACAAATGCGACTTGATGGGCGGCGAACAGAGGCAAAGCAAATTGTGGTATCAATCATTCCGGAGTGATCGGACTACGGATTTGAGCACTGGGTTGTGTTCCTCTCGTTGAGACGATGACGTGACATGTGGCTCGTTGCGAGGAGGAGGCCGTCGCGCCGATAGAAGGTGGCGCGTGCGGCGTGAGTGAGATCTCGCCGCGGTATGTCGCTTCACACACGATCAAGCTTGAGGGCGACCTAGTCCAACGTTAACTCGGTGCCACGGGGGTCAACACCACACCACGCCCGCCCGGTTAACGTTGACGTGGTGCCACGTTAGCAGAGGGGTCACATGGGTGACCGGTTTGACCCTTATGGACCCATTGACCCATTGAAAAAATGCTAGAGGGGTTAGGTTAGGAGGTCCAGCGCGAGTTCAAAGGGGTCGATGGACGGTTTAAAGGTTCAAATGCCGATCAAAGAGATCCAGAGGTATATTTTGGATTTATTTGGAAATTGTTTATTGGCTTTTTCACGTTTTTGGAGCCTATGCAACTCCATTTTTCGGGTGTGAGTAGTCGATTTCGAGTATCTCAAAGTTTTGGATCTAACCGTGTGCTCCATTTTTCGTGATGAGGCTCTTAGATAGTTGTCGATACTTAGTGGAGTAAGATTTAGAATATTTGGGGGCTGATTCGGTTGTGAGGAGGTTTGTTTCTAGCTAATTAGACGGTATCAGATCCAATGGTGTTTCGAGTTGAATTTTGCGGTTCTGGGCACAACGGGCGAGGTCGAAGAGGATCGGACACGGTCAGTGTTGATCGGAGCCATTGGGTTCAGTCAGGGGCAAACCAGGAATGATCAGTTGCAGTCAACAAGCTAGGATACACTGTTTTGAGTTTTTGTTTTCCAGTTTAGGGGTGCATGGATGCTCGTCTGGTCAATGACACAGGCGCTTGCTATAGTGATACATTATGGAGATCCGATGGGAGTTGAGGAGGTGCTGGGAGAGATGAGAATGGAACATGGATGAACCAAGAGGCAGGATGAGACTCGGGTGAGCTGACGGAGAGTGGCAGGAGTCCAGGAAAATGGCGGATAGGTGGCGGTAAAGGCGAGCGGAGTTAGAGGATTACAATCGAGCATTGGCAGACTTTGCAGAGATCAGATGTTGATCGGGACAATTAGGTGATTGCAGATTCGCGGCGGTTCAGCTGTGGTGATCAGTTGGAGAGCGAGTGAGCAAGTATGCTTTTCTTTCGAGTGTTGCATCTCTGTTTGGGGGATGCGGATACACTCGATTGGTTAATGGCACAGGTGCTTGCCAGAGGGACAGATCGGAGTGGGTCAACGGTGATTGGATGCAGTCTAGTTCAATCGGGTTTGAAGACCTATCATTCAGAGATGTAGCTTTGGTTTGGGCTGCAGGAGGTGCTGATTGGATGGTGATTTCTAATCTAACGAATGAGGGGAACCGTACAGGCTTGCGTGAGTGAAGTGGTAGATGGAGCTGATGTTAGGCACGGTCAAGCGGTATGGGTGTTTTGTGATGTGAGCAAGAGAGGCGACAGTTGCAAATGCACACAAGATAGCCGCGGGATTATACTGAAGAGTCGTGACCGGGATAGTACTGGATGCGTCGGGAGCCAAATCAAGAGTGTACGAGATGCTGGCCAGCAATGGTGATGCAATTAGTTGTTGTGACGGGAGCTCCAAACAGAGGGACTGAGATGCAGATGAGATGATGCATCATGAGGTTCTCTTTCTGCCATGATTTTGTGACTGGATCTTCTTCGGGATATGCGTTGCATGGTATGGAGAGATGGAGTCACAGATTATGTCTTGTGATTGGGTATGAGTTTTTTAGGTTTGGCGGGCACGTATAGAAGCATCTCGACTGGAGGTGGTCATCCGAGTTCAGATGTGACGAGGCATTTCGAGGTTTTTAGAGACAACTTATGGGTGTTGAGCTGGTGTAGCTCCATCTATTTTTCGATGTTGTTGTTTCTGGGCTACAAAGGGATACAGGGTACTTTGTTCCCATTGATGGCAATTCAGAAACATCTGGGTTTTGGATGAGGGCACTCCGGTTAGGGGGTGCAAGATTGTGATTAACCGCGGAAGATCTGGCTTGTAGGGATACATTCATTCGAGTGGTGTACCTGGTTGGGTTGTGTAGACGCTCGTTTGGGAATGAAACAGGCACTTGTCAGAGCAGTAGATCAGTTTAAGCCTCAGAGATCTAGCAGGATCGGAAGATGTCCCGGATTCACGAGTGGTGTATCCTAGCTTGGGGTTGCGGTGGAGCTCGGTGGGGGATGCGGTGCTAGAGAAGGAGTCAGCCTCTTCGCAGATGGTGTGTGTGATCATTTGGCGAAGTGCGCCTCTGGTGTCGGTAGAGAGTAGTTGCGGATATTCTGTTGACAGGGATGCTAGAGTGGCAGAGCGCGACTGGATGAAGTTGCGGGCACCCCGGTGATGGGGTCCAGGCACTCCGGTTGGGGAACGCGGACACCTCGGGTGGAGGTGTGCGAGTGGAGAGCATCCCAAGTGAGGGGGTGCGGTACTCAGTTTTATCTGATCGACTGTGGATTTTAATTAGTTTTCAAGGATACATTCTTTCGGGTGATGTGTTCTGGTTTGGGAGTATGGTGTAGCTCGACTGGTTGATGACACAGGCGCTCGCTGAGGTGGCAGATTGGAGATGGCAACATGGTGGTGCTGCGGTCAACATTTACCCACTCGGGTTGGAGGGGGTGATTGTTGGGTGAGACAAGCTGAGAGTGCGAGGGGGAGCCAGTTGTGGCTTCTCTTGGAATGGGAGCCGGTTGTGGCTCCCCGGAGGTTTTTTTCATCTTGTGTATTGTATAAATATGTTCAAGGGAGTTGTCCTCATATTTCTTGCTCATGTGTGACTCAAAAGCACAACACATAGTAGATGGAGTAAAAGTCCTAAGCTCAAGTTGTCATTTGAAATTAAGGGGTGTTCCACTAACTAGTTTGTTTTTCAAAAATTAGTTTTTTCCAAAAATCAATATACGTCATTCTCTCACAATACATCACATAAAAAGGCGTGAACAAAAAAACCAAGACAGTTTTAAAACAAAACTCGTTTAGTGGAACACCCCCGAGTTAAGTTGGATTTTTTAGTTGATGTATTGTCAGAGAATGAAATGTCTTATAAAACGCAAAATTTTGCAAAATAAGTCAGTTTCTAAAACAATCTCTTCTAACACAAACCTTCCAAGTTCTAAACCCCACTCATGTGCTTGCAAACAGGAGAAGGAATGGCAAATTATAGTGTCGGTGTGGAAAAATGTGCCAGAAGATGTCTCTTCCAAAATCAAAGTCGACACCACAAATTCTCTTTCCAGTATTTTAGTCATGATCTTAGAATAGTGTCGAATGATAAAAGAAAAAAAGAAAAAGAAAAATAAAAAGACTACTGTCGCGTGACTTGCTAAAACCATGTTTGGCTCTCTTACTGTGATCTCTTTAAGCAGGGATGGAGTCAGGATTTTATTTTTGTGGTGGCGAAAAAATGTACTTAAAAAATAAAAAAACGAAATACATTATGAGGATGAAAGATTAAAAAAATCAGTGATGGCGTCATATAATTCGGAGATAAAAATTTATTTTCTATATAAGAATTGTATTTTTTGAAAACCTTGTGGTGGCGACCGCCACCACTTGTCTCCCTCCGGCTCCATCCTTGTCTTTAAGTACAGGTTAATTGGGAGTCTCATTTTTTAATTTTTCATTTTCAACTTTGAGTTTTTGGCTTTTTAGATTATGCCGAAATGTTTTTGAATCACGGGTGTTTTGAGAGAAATGCAAAAATACATTTTTATTAAAAATATTGTTCGAGAGAGCTGTGCAAAATATATTTTGTAGGTCTTTTTGTTAATCCAAGAGAAGGAATGGCAAATTATAGTGTCGGTGTGGAAAAATGTGCCAGAAAAACTCTCTTCCAAAATCAAAGTCTCAGACACCATAAATTCTCTTTCCAGTATTTTAGTCACGATCTTAGAATAGTGTCGCATGACGTCAAAAAAAAAAAAAAATAGTGTCGCATGACTTGCTAAAACCATGTTTGGGTACGGGTTGTTTGAGAGCCTCATTTTTAATTTTCATTTTCAACTTTGAGTTTTTGATTTTTTAGATTATGCCGGAATGTTTTTTAATTTTTGGAAGAAATGTGCAAAATACATTTTCAAAGAGTATTGTATGAGAGATGTGCATAATATATTTTTAGCCTTTTTGTTAATCCAAATGGAAAAAGTGAAAAAATGACTAGTAAAGAGCTCATTTTAACCTGCTTTTGGCTTCTCCTCTCTAATATCAAATTTTGAGAGACTGAATTCTTTATTTTGTCGTCCAAACACCCATAATTAGAAAATGAGAAGTTGAAAAGGAGATAAGGTGTCGGCCCAACACTCCGGCAGAGAAAACTATCAATAGTTTTCTCTGCCGTTCTTCCTTGAGACTTTTCCAACTCCTTTTGCAAAAACAGAAAAGAAATGGCCCCAAAATGCCGCTGAAAATCAACCTGGGAAATCCTTAGTGTCATGACATCACCATTTTTAGTTTTGAAATGGGTATATTACCACGCGGTCATATTAATCATCGGTCTATTAACCATGTATCCAACACTAATTGGTAGAGTAGTTCTTTCACTCTATGGGGAGATTTTTGTTTCACCCCGTGATAACAAGGTTTGAATGTTTCTACCTTTCACTATTTGACGTCAATTACTCGTCCATCCTAATTTGATAGCCCATTATGAAATTACGTGTAATTTTCAAACTAAAAAAATATGTCTTTATCAAAATAATTTTTTAATTTCTTTTGCACCGTTTACAAATTCTCAATGAAAACTATCAAATAAGGTCCATATTGGTATAAAAAAAAAAAATTTCAAAAATTCATTATTTTTTTAATTTGAAAATTACACGTAGTGAAAAATATCAAATTGTAATGGAAGGAGTATATCGGAAAACAAACATTTATATTTTCTTCTTGTAACCAAGTTCGTCATTGAATTGGAGTGCAATGAAGTCACACAAGTACATCATCTTGTAAACTTCCAACAAAAATTGACTAATGGCCACATCTCATTAATGTTGCTCCATGATTTGACTTGTCTTTAGGAAGTATTTAAAATAGAGGATGAATATGGAGATATAGAGAGTTATGAATGGAGTTTGTATGAATAGTAAAAATCTCATATTCACTTTTTAATTAAAAAATATTAATTTCATACCCTAAAATAGAGGGGAAAAAAACAAGATATTGAATCAGAGATGCCCTAGTCATTCTTCCCTAGCTAGTTAGCCCCCAGCTAGATATTACCCTCTGTTAGGGGAAAACTGGAATTTTAGGGTAGTGAGGACAATAGCTAGTAAGGTCCCTTTTTGATGGTGTAAAGAGAAGAGAGATGAGGTGGTTAGGATGAATAGTCTCCCTTCTCCTCCTCCATATCCATGTTTTAACATAAATTGCGATTTTTAGTTGATGGGCATTATTGACATCTCAATAGCATAGTTAACTCTGTTTAGGGGACAAACCTGACAGTGGAGCTCAATGTAATTTCAAAAAATTTAAGGGAGGTTATTGTCTTTGTCAAAAACCTTAGGGGAGGTCAGTGTAATTTACCCTAGAATCAGTATTAGCTATCAAATCGAAATCACCATTTTTACTAACAAATATCCGTTCCTTAAGGCACTTCGGAACATAATATAACATCAACTTAATTAAAATTTCTGCTCTACTAGACTGTTCTGTCCTACAAATGCCTCAGTTTGTTAACACTATAATCTAACATATTTTACTTATTTACTATAAAAAAAAATTCCTTTAAAAGGTAATAAAGTGTGTTTGTTAACAATTATGATTAATCACTTATCTGTTTTTCTAGGTTAGGTGACCCCAAAGACCCCAAAAAACTAGTTTATTTTAAGCTAAAATTTGAAGATTTTTTTCTTATTTTAAGTTAAAATATGAATGAACCAAAGAATCCTAAAGTAACAAGTTATTTTTACTCTAGTTATAAGACCAATCCAGGCATTGAGCTAATAAAAGCTATTCAACAGCTTATTTAACCAAATAAGCTAAACAAATAGTTTTACGACCTATTTTAATATTTTAGCCAATAATTGAAAAACCTATAATTTAAAAAACTAACTTATAAGTGCTACCAAACGGGGCCAAAGTAATCTACACAGTGTCACATAACCTATATTTTGAGACGTTTTCCTCTTTGATCATAAAAGACAGCTTAAATAGAGCTACAACGTCTAAAAAGTGTGAAGAGCTAGAGAGAGTATATTTATTTGGAGAATATTCTTCCTATATTTTGAACTAGAAATGATCTGACAGACACAACTTAATATGAGAATATGAACTGATGGCTATCGAAACTGATTTTATTTATAAGTCTAAGACATTTTGTAAGGTTGCGCGGTGTTATGGTATTGATCTTTTTTTTGTCAATTTCCACGCTCCACTAAAATATCAACCCATCCTTGACCCATTCAAACCTTTACTGCCTAGCTATGAACACTATTTAACATCATATAGACCCAAAACCAACCATTTTATATGTTTGTTACAATTTTCCTCTAAGAAAAATTTCCCACCAAAATTGACCATGTGAATCCCTACTAGACAAATGGCCCTCCCTCTTGTGTCCATATTTCCCTTACACAAGGCCACCCTCCCCCTATAAATACCCAAACCCATTCTCTTACATTGCCACACAAAATAACCGCCCCTATAGCCCATTTCTCTACTTTCCACTGCATAATATATGCAAATCATGACGTTCTTCAAATCTCCTTTCCTCACCATTTCCCTTCTCATTACCTTGCTCTTCATCACCTCCGCTCGAGCAGCCACTATTAACATCATAAACAATTGCCCATACACCGTTTGGGCCGCAGCTGTTCCCGGTGGTGTGTTATGGATTTTATCGCGAACACCTGTTCAATCCTACAACGAAAACGCCCCTACGGATCTTGGAACAATGAATCACAGAAAAAGAGCAAACAAATACGTGCGTAATGAAAAACCGGAAAGAAAGCAAGACACAAGATATACGTGGAAAACCTCAACGTGAGGAAAAAACCACGGGAGCCACACCAGTCCACTATGAAATCGAATCAAGGAGTACAAGTCTTCTCACAATCTCTCTGAGATTGGTTTTCTCTCGCCTCTCTCTATTTTTCTCGCTCAGAAAAAGTAATTTTCGATCTAACCAACACACAGGTCGGCCGAACCCTAAAAAACATTTTAAGGCTCGCGGTAGCGCTACAGGGAAACACCTGTAGCGCTCCAGAACTCACTGTCCACAAAATAGGTCCTCGGTAGCGCTACCCCATTTCCTAGGTAGCGCTACCGCTTGGTTACTCTTCACTCCCAACATGGTGGTCAACCCCTTAACCGGGGCCAGACTTGGACCATCAATCCACCTGCAGGCACAACTGGAGCCCGGGTATGGGGCCGAACCGGTTGCAACTTTGACGGGTCAGGTCGGGGAAGGTGCCAGACTGGTGACTGTGGTGGGGTCCTCCAGTGCACGGGGTACGGCCAACCCCCTAACACACTAGCTGAATATGCACTGCGACAATTCAACAACTTGGACTTCTTCGACATATCCCTCGTAGACGGGTTCAATGTGCCAATGGACTTCAGCCCGACTTCTAGTGGGTGCACCCGCGGCATCAGGTGCACTGCTGATATAAACGGACAGTGCCCAGCTGAGCTGCGGGCACCAGGCGGATGTAACAACCCGTGCACCGTATTCAAGACAGATCAATACTGTTGCAACTCAGGATCTTGCGGGCCCACAAACTACTCGAGGTTTTTCAAGGATAGGTGTCCCGATGCTTATAGTTACCCTAAGGATGATCAGACGAGCACATTTACATGTCCTTCGGGAACAAACTACAAGGTTGTGTTTTGCCCTTGAAATGCTAGATGTTTTGCAGTATGCAAGCATCATTGCAAGATTATGTAACAAATAAGAAGGTCAGGACACTCTTCATTACCTAAAAAAAATAAAATGTAATAAGAAGGTTTTAAATCCAGCTATGCGGATGTAATGCTATTTGGGATAATAATCTGAGCTCAAGTTGTTATGAGCACATGTGACCTGTAATTAATTGTCGTAACTTGGGAGTTAGCCAGAAAGGCTTTTAATATTAATTCCTGCTGCTAGTTCTCTTGTTTTAACTTCTTTTTGATAAAATAACGAAATTGTACTTATTCAAATCTCTACTCACTCGTAGGTGATCACTAGCTAATGCAGTAAAGCTCTTCAATGCCCACACTGTATCTCAGGATTGAGTCTCACGTAAATAGATTAGGAAAGAAATGACAAAAAAAAAATATATATATATATCTACTCACTCGTAGACGATATAGGCTTATCGTCAACTGCAAAAGCTCAATTAAGATAATCACTTTTATGATGTGCGTTGTAGGTTTTTTTTTGCCATATTGTTATCCATCTATTAGATATTTCATACATTTTAATATTTAACGGAATCACGTATAACTGATCCAAATTACAGCTACTTTCTTAGATATCTGAGTTTGTTTAATTATGCACACCTCGACTAATTCTGGAACCCCGGAGGTAACGAACGGTCAAACCTCCTAATCCCAAGGTCTGAAACGTTTGGCCTTCTTGAGAATGGAAAATGTGACCTCATGGTGGAACACTCATCGGTTCCTCAAAATTACTTGACCAAACCCCTTGGGGTTTGTTATGCTAGCTACTTTATTCCATGGCGGCTCTAGGATTTTAATTCACCTGTGAACAAAACGGAAAGAGATTTTTTGTCTGCAAGCTCTATATATAATAAGCATATTTATGTTGGATGAAAATTTATTGGGCCTCTAATTTTTTTTTTTTTTGTAGTGCTATAGTGTCTATTTACTCCCAAATTCAAGTGAATTTTGATTTACTTGACTATGTAATTTGCAAATTTAAGAGAATTTCCGTTTATATTTGACAATGTATGAAGTATTCGATGCAGATAGTATTCAAGAAAAATCAAGTTATTTTAATATATATACGCGTAGGCTCTTGAAAACACATTTTAAACACATCCAACGGTTCGGATCCCGACCATTTGGCTTGGAGAGGGGAGGTCCGTATTTTAACAAAGTAGAGAGTCCTGACTTGATCCGCTCTGTGTATATATATATAATTCTAGTCCATTTTGTGAACCCAGGGGTTTGATTAAATTCATAATTCAAGTGAATTTTAATAAGATAGCTTGAATCCTGAACCACAGGAAACTCCATTGCTTTGAAGCTATATAAATCTTACTGTGGTCTCTTTTTCCTTTGGCAGTTTGCGTGAGAGATGATTCGGTACTTCAAGAGCATTGAAGAACTTGACGCATAAACATTTTTCTTGAATAATATCTAGCGAAATTACAAACAAATTTAGTTTTCATTCGTAGACTAGTCCACCATTTGACGTACAAATCCATATCCCTTCTATAGAAGCCATAGAATATAAATTTATTGGGCCGGCAATAAGTACACATAAAGACAAAAAAACACACATATCCCCATACATTTTTCACACTCTCCGTTCCTTTTGAAGTTATCACTATCGGAATATATGCAACTTCAAATCCCTGAAAAACATATTTCTCTATATAATTTTTTAATTGTTTTTCTACCAAATTAAAATGCTAACTGAATACTTTAATTTGGTGCAAAAGAAAATTTAAAAATATGCAACGGAAGTGTATTTTTCAACGGTTGCAAAATACACGTTTCTCAAATGTATCATTTAAAAATGGACGGATGGAGTATTTCAATACACTTTCACATTCTTTTTTTACCATTTTCACACATTGCAATATAGTACCTTTTAAAATCTTAATGTCACTTCAATAGGCTAACTTTACAATTTGCCTTCCACAAATCTTCTGACCACTCTTGCGCAAACAAAAGAAAAGATGGCAAATCAGTGTCGGTGTGGAATAACGTGCGGATCATCGAAGTCTCAACACCAAAAGTTCACTTCACAGGTAAAAAAGTCATGATAGTATCACATGACTTGCTAAAACTATGTTTGGCCATACTTTGATGCCTCCAAATGAGTAATACAGTAGTTTTTTTTCTGGATTTCTTTGAGACTTTTCCAACATCCTTTGCAAAAGAAAGAAAGAAATGGTCCCCAAAATGCCGCTGAAAAATCAACACAGCACATTTATGTTGGATTTAAGAGACTTATTAATTTTTCTTAATTCTTGTGATCATCGTCCAAGACTCCAAAACTTATGCATTCCTATTTCCTACTAATAGGTGTACAATCATATCATTAAATTTATTATCCATTACTTTGGAAAAAATGCTAAGTACCAGTAAAACTTACGCAGAATTTGAAATCATTGGCTCAAATTCACGCCACTGATTTCAAAATTCTGGGAAATTTTCTAAGTAGGTTTCTGTGTATGTAGCACTGCTGTTGCTTTGGATGGGTGCAGGAATGTGCATGGTTCGTATAATAAATTCATCTTTTTGCAGGCTTACTACTTTGTTTCCTTGCCTCAGAAGTCAGAACCAACGAACATTTCTACGGCCACTTCTCATTGTTTCTCCGATATTACTTGACTTGACTTGTCTCCAAGTCAAGCCAACCCACTCATCAATACCCAATCTCCATAAGAACCCTACACCAAACAATGAGTCTTGCAACTTCGAGAAAAACTTGAGCGTCGGTTAGGTATCACGTGGCGGTACCCAATGTGCATTTCAACCGTTCAATTTTGGATAGGCCAAATTTTAGAAAGAGAAAGATGAGAGAGAGAGAGAGAGAGGGAGAAATATGGCGGTCCAAACATTTTTGGACGACCAAAATGCGCATTCTCCGTTCGGACATCACCTTTGCGGTATCCTATTTACACCCAAAATTTTCTCTGCAACTTGGGCTATCTCTCATCAACCATAGGCCTTGTGAATCGATCTGCCAATGTTGAGTCATGCTTAGAGCTGCCCAGCGAATCATCCGATCCGCCAATCCAACCAATCCGAACCATCCGTTGATCCATCCGAGGTATGTACAGATGGGTTGCAGATCGTCCAACACATAAGTTCACGGATCCGGATCGGATCCGGTTAAAACTGATCTGTCCGTGGCCAAATTAAAAAAAAAAAGAAGAAGAAGTAAAAAACAGTCCACTACACTCGCTACATGTGTACGGTGTACACCTAACCCAGTAACCCTAATCTCTAACTCAGCCTCTCAACTCTCAGTCTCTCACCCCGACCCTAATCTCTAACTCAGCCTCTCAACTCTCAGCCTCTCAACCCTAATCTCTAACTCATCCTCTCAACTCTCATTCTCTCCGCCTCCATCACTCCACACCCTCCTAAATCTAATCGATTCTCACTCAGTCCCTCTCCTCATCCGGCGATGTACGCCTCCTCCACCAGGAGATGTGAAGACGACGACCTTCTCCTGGTATGACTCTCTCTCTCTCTCTCTCTCTCTCTCTCTCTCCTAGTATGAATTTGTACTGTTTGGACTCTTGTTTTAAGATTCCTAAGTCAAAGAAAATGTCTACTCAATTTTATTGTTACGCCAGCAAATTGGCCCATTTGAAAGCCCAAACTGCCAAATTGATCCGGAACCGATCCGTGAAATCCGTAACCGATTCAATCCATCTGTATGTCACCTACGAATGGTTCTCGGATCCTAAGAACCTAAATCCGTTCTAATCGGATCGGATCGGATCTGTATCTGAACCGGCTGAATCCCATCCGTGGACACCCCTAGTCATGCCTCTACTAGTACTTCTTTTGGGCCGTTCTGTTTAAACCAAGTTATTTAATCAAGTACAATTATGTCTGTATTAAAAAAATCCGACCAAGTTAGAATAGGGTTAGGGTAGACATCATCCCTCCTAGATTCCGACCCCAAAAGTTTGTTATTCATAAATTTTATTTTTATTCTTATTTACCTTTACAACTAGAATCTAACATTATATCCAATTATTTTCATTTTAAATATAGATAGTAGATGTTGGTTGAGTTATAATTGTTATTTTGTGAACTTTTATTATTTATGATCACTAATTTTGGAATAAAAAACATATTTTTTTATATGTAAAAAAAAAAAAAAATAGGAGTGGGGCGGGTCAACCCATTACCCAATACCCGTTTGAAAATAAGATAGTAGATGTTGGTTGAGTTATAATTGTTATTTGGTAAACTTTTATTATTTATGATCACTAATTTTAGAATAAAAACATATTTTTTAATATGTAGTAAAAAAAAATATGGGTACCCCGTTGGGCAGGGAGTACCCATCCATTGCCCCTTCTTTTCCCTCCGCTTCATCACCTCCGGTCCTCCACGGTTCCAAATGTGGTCATTATTGCTTTCAAATTTCAAAATTAATTTTTGCAAATAACTGTTTGGTCAGTAGTCGTTCTCACTTCTCAGTGGTGGTCGCCCCCTTGACCGAAGCTAGACTTCAGAATTGTACATAGGCAATTGCTGACGTAAGCCTAATAGGCTAAGGTTAAGTGGGTCCCATCTGCTATGTTTTTGATGCATTCCTCCGTTTGAAAACAGAGTCACGACTTTATATCTAACTTGACCATTTTAACCCTACCTTTATATATGAATTACTCCATAAAACTAGCACCAAAACAATTGGCGGGTAATTTCCCCCGGTCAGTACGTCGTTTTCTCTTCACAAGCATACAAAAAGCACTTTCTTCTCCTTCACTTTTACTTCCCCGTTTCATGTCCTGAAGAGGCCTTACAAACAAAAAGTGAAAAATCTATTGGTAAATTACTTTTTTTTTTTGCTAAAAATTAATTAGTGCTTTTGGGGCGTCATTACTTGGTTATGATGTAATTCTCCTGCGCATATTTAAATAGGACTCAAGACAAAATATATGTTTTACTTGAATATGTGATGAAAGCCCATTAAAAAAAAAAAATTGATGGAGAAGAGAGTTAAGGCATCACATGGCAATGTCCCAAAGCCATTGATTTTTTACCTCAAAACTATATGTTTACGGACCCAGGCCTCCACTGACTCATACCCCAGACCTCCCCCTTGGAAACCAAGGAGTGCAACCAAATAGGCAAAAAGACAAATCTGTCCATAAAACGTAAGTCAAGCGAGACTAATTTCAAATGAAAATTAAGACATGTTAAATTCTTTAAGAAGAATTTTTTTTACTGGCATTTATGAATTATGCCCTCACTGATCCAATTTTCTGGCTACGCCACTGCTTATGTGACGTACGTTGTCAAGATCTATAAAAGGCAATTTGAACCACGTATATGTAAGCTCCGCAAAAAAAAAAAGAATTTCATTGCTTGACCGACCAGGTGACTAAAAATAAGACGAATAAAAACGCGTCCCAAGCGTAGGACTCTCGACCAGTGTAGCACAATAAATCCGGAAGTACCGGAGTCGAACCACAGAGACGACTGGAGTGCTTGACTCAAAAGTGTGAAATGCAGTTTACCTGGCTCTTAGGTAGCCACCCCTTGGTTTGATGGAATTTATTAACTAATTAACTAAGCTAGTTTAGTTGAATACGAATTAATAAAGAGAGCACAGCTGAGGGATCCCGGCGTCCACAACTAGTCTAACCAATATTTACTCGGGCCACAATTCCTCTTTTCTTTGATTTTAGAATAAAAGAAAGGCTTCCTAACAAATGCGCACCACCTGTCACCAGATTCCGTGCGCATTCGAATTCCGGTAATGCCTGGGGTTTGTCTGTTAGAAAAGTTTCTGTTTCCTAAAATTGCTCGAAAAATTGAGTTAATTCGGCCCCGAGGTAAATATTGTTTAGCCTAGATGCGCGGCGCCTTCGCCCTGCAGCCGCACTCGTAACGACTACTCACTCATGATGAACAGAAAAGATATCACAATTCTGAAATAAAACATGCTATTAAACTTGAATACGAATTAATACGAAGAATCGAATATCAGAACACGGACAAACTCCCGCGAACTGAGATTAATGTAAATAAACGGAAACGTTGCCGAAGCAAAGCGAGAATCAGTGAATAAACTTCAAAAGGAACTCAATGGAACAAGCTCCTGAAAGTAATAACTCCAAAGGAAAAACGGCTGCGAAATTCGAAGAAAATTCGTGCTAAGTTCGAACCCTAATTCGAAATAAAAACGAGGTATTTATCCCCTCCCGAAGTCAACACACATGGCAGAGTCAAACGGGCAATTTAAGACCCTCGGTATCGATACAGGAGAAGTCCTGTATCGATACCCAGACGTTTTGTTCGCGTATGGGTGCTTGGGTATAGATACAGGAAAACCCCTGTATCGATACCGAGACCTCTAAAAATGATATTCTAGCTGTTTGGTCGTCTTTGCTTGGGTCCCACCATGCCCCACATGCCCGATGTCCTATTGCCACTTTCCGTGCTCCTTTTCGACCTGTTCCCTACAAAATAAACACAAACACCAAAAACAAAAGACAACACCGCATCAAGTGGAAAATGAAATACATCGCGCCTCTAATGCGCTAATTCGCCCTACTTAGGCGCTTATATCTATGACATTGCGCGCCTGTCATTCATATAAAAATTAACTTGGCTAAACCAAGTGGATTTTTCCCCATCGTCCATCCGGGATAGCAAGGGGAGTGTATTTAGACAAAATTAACTAAAGACAAAACTTCTTTAAGAGAGTGTATTTAGATGGTAGGGGAGTGGCAACATCTTTGGCAAAAAAAACGAAAATCTAGTTTTTTTTTTTTGTTTATCCTTAATTCAATTTTTTTTTGCATTTGTTAGTTTTGCATCAAGTTTTCGTGGTTTATGAATTTGACTACAAAGAGTATAAAATTAAGGTCAAAAGTAATTTTTTTTTAATAAAGCCGAAAATAAACCAAAATATACCAGTTTATTGGTTTAATTTTGGCTTTATTCAGAAAAAATTTAGTTTCAACCATAATTTTATACTCTTTGGATTCATCTCGTTGAGACGAGACCATAAATCACGAAAACTTGACGCAAAACTAACTAATACAGAAAAAAAATTGAAAAACAAAAAATATTATTGGACTTATCTTATTGTGACTGTAGCAAATTGGACGCCTTAGTTTAAGCAAACCGCATTGGTGAAATCGGTATACTCGTTGTTCTTACAAAATAGTACTGGTCAGAGTTTTCAATAAAAACCGTCACGTAACGTGTCAGCCGTTTTTTAACGGAATTTCGAACCTCAACCGTTATTTACCTTATACAAACGATATCGGCCGATCTATGACCGTATCACAAATCGTTACATTTTCCATTACCGCAATTTAAAACCCTGCTCTCAGTTCGAGTTTCCGAAGGGGTTTTGGATCGATGCCCCCAATATTGTGTCCTGTTTTCTTACTCTGGGACTTTTCCACGGCCACCTCCCTAGCTTGTCCTTTCTGTTAATTTCTCCCATTCATTTGTAGGGGAAATTGGACCTGTATGGACATTAGTATATTATTTTTCAAGTACTTATTTTTCACTGATTTCTCGCAGAGACCCTAAAAAACACATTTTAAAAATATTAGACGATTCAAATCATGAAAATTTGATCGGAAAATTGGAGCCCCCGATGGAAATCCCACAGGTATACAATTTGGTTCGGTTTACCTGTTTTTGTTTTTTTTTGACACCCGTATAGCCAAGTCCGTCCTCATCTAAGCAAAATTGACTATGTAACCTTCTAGACAAATGGCCAGCCTCTTTTTTTCTCACCATCACTTGAACACGTGACTTGTCTAAAACATAAAATTCAAGACAACAAATTCATCACCACCTAAGCCAACTTACCAACAAAAATAATGAACTACGTATTCCACTTAGACACGGCCACCCTCCCCCTATTAATACCCAAGCCAACTTACCAACAAAAATCACCCACTATAACCCATTTCTCTAGTTTCCACTCCGTATGTATATGCAAATCATGAAGTTCTTCAAGTCTCAATCCATCTCCGTTTCCCTTCTCATTACCCTCCTCTTCCTCACCTCCACTAGAGCAGCCACTATTAACATCACAAACAACTGCGAAAGCACTATTTGGGCCGCGGCTGTTCCCGGTGGTGGCCGGCCCCGAGACAAGGGCCGGGACACTGACCATCAATCCACCCGCAGTACAACTTCGGAGCTCGGTATGGGCCGGCCGGTTGCAACTTTGACGGTCGGGGAAGGGAGGGTGCCACCCAATACCTGGCTCACGGTGGGGTGCTCCAGTGCACGGCGTTCCCCCTAACACTCTAGCTGAATATGCACTAAACCTATTCAACAACATGGACTTCTTCGACATATCCCTCGTAGACGGGTTCAATGTGCCAATGGAATTCAGCCCGACTTCTAATGGGTGCACCCGCAGCACTTTTTATCTAGATGCTCTGCCCGATATAAATGGGCGTCTGCCTTGCCGTCAGTGTCCATCCCAAAGGACAGTAACAACCCGTGCACCGTATTCAAGACGAATGTTTACTGTTGCAATACCAATTCAGGAAACTGTGGGCCCACGAATTTCTCGAGGTTTTTCAAAGAGAGGTGTCCGGATGCATCCCCATATAGTAACCCTGATCAGACTAGCACATTGACATGTCCTGGTGGAACTAACTACAAGGTTGTGTTTTGCCCTTGAAATACTAGATGTTTTGCCGTATGCAAGTATCATTGCTAGTTTATAAGCAATAAGAGAGGTTTAAAATCCATTTATGTGGATTTATAGCTATTTCGAATAAAAAATCTGAGCACATGCCCGTAGGTATGAGCACATCTGACCTGTAATTGTTGTAACTTGTGATGTTAGCCAGAAAGGTTTTTAATTTTTTGTATAGAATTAGTAATTACTTTTTTTTTTTACTGCAAAAGAATTTACTAACGTCGAATAGTATGTAAAAAGACAAATGATCGGGGTAAAATGGCATCACAACAAACGAAAGCATCTCAATTAAGTTGTCGCCCAGTTCATTAACCATCGTATTTAACCGTCATATGCCCCGGAGACCCAAAAGAAAACCAATACAACGACAATAAACAGTTACGAAGTAGATTACCCCAAATAAAAGTACAAATACAAGACCCAAGCACTCAATAAAGAGATCAAGACAAGTTTCATCCTCATGATACAAAGCATATTCAACACCAAGGCATATTCACATTCTTATTACTTGAATTGACTTGTCTTCAAGTAAGGATGGAGCTAATGGGGGGCAAGTAGCAGTGGTTGCCACCACGCCGATTTACAAAAATGCAATTATTATATTAAAATGAAAATTTTTCCTCAAAATTATAAAGGTCCGCCGCCACTAGATTTTTTCTATTACTTTTTGTTATATAAAAAGAGTATTTAGTCCTCTTGTTTGTGTTTTAATAAAGGAGGTTCAAAAAAATAGTCCAAAACCAAATTTAGCGAGCCAGGTGAAAAAAACATGAGGTCTAAATTAAGAAAACTAAACTTCAAACTTTGACTTTTACGCAAACTCTATTTGTATCAGATCAACACAAAAGGCGAAACCTAACGGCAAACCGAATAATGGAAAGCAGCTTGTCAAGCAACTTCCACGGACTGTGATAGGCACGTATGACAAACGTCATTTATTATAGTTTTTAATTTGTTATTGTATTTGTATCTAGAGCCAATAAACATAGATCATATCATAGTCCATCTTTTCATACTTTTTAGTGCACATGTTTGTCACCGCTAAGGTAAAATCCTGCGTCCGTCCTTATCTTCGATTCAAGCCAATGTACTCATGAATGCCAAAGCCCCAAGGCATTGAGAGTTTTTCAGTGCCGGGTGGGTATGGGTGACGTGGTACCTACTCGCGCACATCTGGCCGTCCAAAAATGCAACGGACGGCCCGGATTCTAAGTGCCAGATGGATTTTAAAAAAAATGAAAAAGAAAAGAAAAGATGTGTATCAATCTGGGCCGTCCGTTGCATTTTACGACGGCCAAATGTGCGCGAGCGGGCACCACGTGGTACCTGCTCAACATTGAAATTTTTTTCCAAGGTATGGCCACGTTCGTCTACAAATACCTAAATCCATTCTCTAATATTACCATTTGCCACACCACCAACCACATGGGTGGATGTTTTTATGTAATTCTTCGAATTTCTTTGCAATGCAGGAAGTGTGTTGACACAAGAACATTTACGAGAATAGAGACTTTTTTTTCTGAACAGAAGATAGAGACATAACACATAGGAAAATTTATCTATTTTTTATTTTATTTTCAATCCTAAAGGAATTAGGAAAATAAATAACATGAAGTGATACACTAATACTTGCATCAAACCTAAAGACCAAAAACGGAAATGCTAACCTCCACCCAATAGGTGGAGGATAATAGGTACATAAAAATAAATGAGTTCGAATTTCAATAGATATTTCACTGATAACAATACACTTTCATGGATATTAAGACATTTTACTCAGATATCAATACAACTTGTACACATTATCCTCCACCTATTAGGTGGAGATTAGCAAGACCAAATAAAAATTATAAAAAATGGAATGATTTGAGCCACTCAAATTTGGAAACTAGAATAAAGAACATAGTTTTGGGTAAAAACCTAGCCCAAAACAGATTCATAAGTAACTTACACTCAACTTATTTTACAAAACAGCAAAATAAAGGGGTACTCAATATTAGTCATCCACCCTAATATGTGTTATGTTTTCATCCCGTCCACTTTTGGGGGTTATATTTTCATCCTTAAATTTTAGTAAACCCAAATTTCCCCCTATTCTTCATTATCCCCTATTTTGGGAATTGGTTATTACGGCATTGAATTAATTTTGGGACTAAAACATACACCTGGAGATCCTACAAATGATTATTGGGATCTCATATCAATACCTTAAATATTAATCAAAGAATTTATATACGTATACACGTATTAGCCCTAAATTAGTCATCAATCAAAATCAGAACTAGTCCAAAATCTAAGCAAACGAAGCTCCGGCAACGACAAGAACAGGTATCTCTCTCCTCCCTTTTTTTTTTTGTTCTTTTCTTTTTTTTTTTCTCTCTCAAACGTGCAAATGGAATTCGCTATGTAATAGTTATACACACGTCACTATACATATTTCATATGTTGGCATATATTGCTCTATATATAATAACCATATTTATGTTGAATGAAAATTTATTGGGCCTCTAATTTTTATTTTTTGTGTGCTATATTGTCTATTTACTCACAAATTTAGGTAAACTTTCATTTACTTGACTATGTAATTCACAAATTTAAGTGAATTTCCGTTTACTTGACTATGTATGAAGTATTCGATGCGGATAGTATTCAAGAAAAATCAAGTTATTTTAAAAAAAATATAAAATTGTAGTCCATTTTGTGAACCCAGGGGTTCGATTAAATCCCCTCGTACGTAACAGTTGAGCCGCCCCTGACATGATCATAATTCAAGTGGATTTTTATAAGAGTGTTGGAATTCTGAAACACAGGAAACAACATTGCCTGAAGCTAGATAAATCTTACTTTTCGTCTCTTTTTCCTTTGGGTTTTGCGTGACAGATTAACTCGGTGCTCCAAAAGCATTGAAAGGGTTGATGCTTAAAACTCAATCACATGCATTTGACTGATGGTTCAAACCTCACAAACTTTAATTAACGGTATTGACTTTTGCCGTGGAAAAACAAAAACCAGGGAATATTGTCTCAGAAAGGGGTGGAAAATTTGATTTAGGAGCTTCGCTTTGATAGCATTTGGTTACCTTAATAACATGATATTGATTTTGAATGTCTGAAGAAGGGATCACTCTACATATGTGCATGGGTAATTTTACCTTTTGAACACTCTACATATGTGCATGTAACACAATTTCCTTCAATTTGGAGGGAATTTGTTAAAGCAAAGGGGTAAAGTGCCAAACGACCAAAATCATAGAGGGTCATTCGCGTATTTCTAAATGATAGGTGGGTAAATTG